>OLKM01006761.1:0-13467 GCA_900291075.1 Melanogrammus aeglefinus
GGCGTTTAATATGATTAGTTTACTGTCACAATCGCGGAAAAGTCCCTGTAACACAACTGCCTCAATTAGCACAACACCTAGCTAGGTTCCATTAGTGTCTGCCATTGTTCTGGACTTGGTGTGTGCCATTGTGTGTGTGTGTGTGTGTGTGTCGACCTCCTTGTGTGCCTTGTGTGTGTGTGTGTGGATTCTTGGTGTGTGTGTGTGTGTGTGTGTGTGTGTGTGTGTGTGTGTGTGTGTGTGTGTGTGTGTGTGTGTGTGTGTGTGTGTGTGTGTGTGTGTGTGTGAGAAAGTAATAAAGACATTAGATTCGAGTAGGAAGCTAATGTTTTCCTAGTTCAATACGTTTTCGGATTAAAGTGTTTTGTCCTGTTACAGTACTGTTCCTGTTACATTACCACCTTCACTGGATAACTTTACAAGCAATGTTGTCTCACTCAAAGTCATTCTGGGGTTAAGTCCTGTATTAGTCTCCCCATTCTGAAGCGCATGGGCCTTCAAAGGGTTTTATAGACTTTTAAGGAATAAGGCTTTATTGACTGCTTTATGGCGATGACTTTGACGTCAGGAGCACCCCAGGTTACGGTACATGGAGATGTTGTGTCTAGAATCTCTTTCCACATGCCGCTGCGAAGCCTGGGAAAAACTCTTTCATCATTTGTCATGTGGTAATCTGACTGAATCATGAATCTCTGAGTATCACACAACTGATTCACACAACGTTCACATAACTTTCAAGACCAACTTGAGGTTCATTATTCTGTTCCTCTGTTTCATCTTACTTTTAAATTGAAAAAAAACGTGGGAATCGAGAATAGGTCTCGATGCTACCTTTAAAAATTGTTTATATAGTTGCAGCATTGTGGCAGATGGCTTTCCTGGGAAACTTTTGCGTGCCCTGTTTTTATATGAACTATATAAAAACTTTTTATCTTCTGGTGGCCTTGCCTCTGTTGCTGCTTCCAGGAGTTGCCGTTTTGTGGCAATACCAAGGGCGAAGGCCGGGCATGTATAAAGTATAATCCCCAAATTATTTATGGTCTGGAGGCCAAATAACAGGCTTAGTGGTCACCGCTGAGAGATGCGTCTGTAAACAACACCCAGAGATAATCATTGGGTCCTTAATTGCCTTGTCTGTTTCCGTCTTGTTTACGTGTGTTGATAATGTGTTGTCCGTTCAGTCTTTCTGCAGGCCGGTACGTGTTGTTTTGTGTGTGTGTACACCATCCATGGCAGATTCAAGCAAGTGGGGCTATTTTTAAAGCTATGTCATCACTCCAAAGACATTTTATGTAATTTTCCTGCGTTTGCTAACGCAATGAAAAATCCTTGTCTGTTTATTTCCAGTTGTTTAATGCGTTGGGAATGGGATTCCCTCAGTGTGAAACTCACAGCACTTCCCTGGGCCTTGCTATATTTACGGGGTTTAGCCTGTGGGCGATAACAAGCTGACTGTTAGGATTTTCCAATTTATTATAGGAACACTTAGCGGTTTCCCCCGAACACTTTTAGTTTTTGTTACAAAAACGGCTGGTTTTGAACTGCTATGCTTACAACTACTGGCCTGTGTCTACAGTACAGCTACAGTCCCAGAGTCCTAACCACAGCCAGCAGTAGAACCAACACAGCAGCTCATTGTAGAGGTCTAGAACAATCTACAGCTAATGCTGGATAGCTCCTGGAGAGGATGGGTATGGGAGGGGTATGGTCTATTTATGCTGTCGTCTATGGGTAGACGACAGCATAAATAGTTACTTTTTAGATAATAAACTAAAAACCTAACCACTGTCTCTTCATCATGAAACGAGAGCTTCCTCTTATGAACGAGGGTTATATTTGACCAGAGTCGAATCAGGTCGCTGGAGCAGTGCGGCCCGGCCCATACATTGTTGGCAGTGGGACAAGGTACATGTCTGCCCACTGAATCCACATCAGCCAAGACATATATGGTTTAAAGTGCTGACGCTAGGCTTTGAGTATGGTAACCAAGAGGAGTGCGGATGAAATACCTTGATGAGATCACCTTGTAAATATAGATTTCCTAAGGCGAGTGCCTCGCCTTTACATTTGAGAAGAGAGCTTATGCAGTGTGATTGGACTGGAAAGGAGAGGAAAGGATGATTATTACATGTGAAGGGTTGAATGCAAACTGAATAGAAAAACAATTTTTTTCGATGCAACTATTGTCGTTGTCTTCAATTATTGGGCGGTTGTTGTTGAAGTCCAGAACACTGCCTTCATAAAGCCTTGGCTGAGACACATTTTGCCGGGCTGAACACTAAAACAACGATAATTTGAAATAACTTCTCTCAGTCATGGAGGTTTCTGGGAAGTTGGTCTCTTGTGAAAAAACC
Organism: Melanogrammus aeglefinus; assembly: GCA_900291075.1. NCBI lineage: Eukaryota > Metazoa > Chordata > Actinopteri > Gadiformes > Gadidae > Melanogrammus > Melanogrammus aeglefinus. Next base: position 2,355 of record OLKM01006761.1, read on the forward strand.
CGGGGTCGGGCATCTGGACCGTACTGGCGGCGTGTCCCTGGCAGGTATCGCGGCATTACCAGCCATGTTCGTTCCAGTACAGAGGAGCTGTCTGGCAGCCCTCGTCCCAGCCAGCCTTGCTGCGGCCGCCACCTATTTTCTGGAAGCCCGCTGTCAGATGGGTTGTTGCTGTGGTATGTGGGTTTAGTGGGAGAGGAGATGTCAACTGTGTCTCCGTGTGTGTGTGTGTGTGTGTGTGTGTGTGTGTGTGTGTGTGTGTGTGTGTGTGTGTGTGTGTGTGTGTGTGTGTTGTGCTGTGTGTGTGTGTGTGTGTGTGTGTTGGCATACCCTGACTGAAGAGCAGTAGGATCATCTGTGCGACCGGGGCAGTTGGGCCGAGGTTCCAGCCACTAATGAGTGCATGTTCTCCGGCGCTATTCAGGACGGCTTTGATCACTCTGTGTACATATCCTGACAAATATAACCCTAAATGCCCAGGCATTGTTGCCAGGGCAACTGTGGGAATGGTATGCTTGAGATGTATACATATTTAAAGGGGACATATTATACCACCAGGTAGGGGTGGGCCATATCATATCGTTCACGATAATACCGGTATATTTTTTTACATGATAAAAAAAAATCATATCGTGATATTCTGTTTGGTTGACGTAATAACATCGCACCGTTACACCCCGTCCTGACATACAGCGATGCGACAGCGACGCGAGCGAGGAAAAGTGATTAGAATGTGTACTTTTCAATGAGCCTGTCCTGACGTGCCGCGAGCGACGTCGCGCCGTCCAGCGATGTCGCTCAACCCTGAATTTATCGCTCGCGTTGTCTCTATCTGGACGACATTTCGCGGCGGTGTCCCGCCCCTAAACACTTCTTATTGGTTGATAAGTACACGCTGCTTCCTGTTGAATGTGTTTACATCCCTCGATGATTTGATTGGTTTGGATTCTTAACCAATAAAATACACTCGCGACCAAAATCGTCAAGCTGCATATCAGGACAACCCTCGCGTGAGTTTTTCGTCGCCGTTTCCTCGCTGCTCGCTGTATGTCAGAACGAACCTCGTCCTGACATACCTAACCCTAACTCTTTGCACATTATACCTCTGTTGATGGCAATTAATTTTTGTTTTGTTGTTGTTTGTACATTTATGCACTGAAGTTTCAAGTGTATTTTTATTTTTTATTTTTGCAAACTGCACTTTAGATTTTGTGGTTGATTTTGATTTTGTACTTATTTATATTTTATACAGAATCTGAAGAGTTATCGCACCAAAGAATGGGAGCGATAATATTTTTGTTATGCTGTTTGACTCAGTTACTGCAGGCAAAGTGACCAGTGTACTTGCATTTGTAGAGCAAACACTGATATGCTGTTTATTAAACTGTTGTCAATTGTATGTTCTTGAAATAAATAACCTTTTTTTCAGTTTTTGGTCATATCGTCAAATATATCGTTATCGCCAAAATACCTTGAAATATCGTGATATTCTTTTTGGGCCATATCGCCCACCCCTACCACCAGGTGTGAGTGTGATTAGCCTTACAAGCCGTTTCGAAAATCTGCCCCATATGACATCACTAGTGGGCGTGTCCACCTAGATCTGTGCTGGATAGATGAGCAACGTTTACTGCAGTCCACTGGATAGGCTGGTAGACTGATCTATCCGGCACAGATCTAGGTGGACACACCCACTAATATGGGGATCTAATATGGGGCAGATTTTCGAAACGGGTTGTAAGGCTAATCACACTCACACCTGGTGGTATAATATATCCCCTTTTTAAAAGGCGCAATACCTATCAGAACGTGTAGGATCTATTAAGAAATATTGAGACAAAAACAACTACAGACATTTTGGAAGAAATGGTTGCAACAAAAATACACCAAGCTTTGCTCCTGCTCTTAAGTTCGTATTGATTGTCTTCCGGCATGCCCTTTTTTGGGGTATTGCCAACATATTGTGTTGCCTGAATTACATATCTTTCTTTATCGACAAATAAATTTGTATCTGTTAGGGTTATTATGACCACATTAAAGTATACATTTTAAAACTAAATATAGGAATAATTTCCCCACCCCCCCCTGTGTGAATATTGCGGCAGTGGAAACAGGTATCTGTGAAGATGGAACCCAAGTCCCAGTTTTCTCCCCCGGCTTATTCCAACAGAAGCTGTGTAATTGAAAGGCTGGGGAATAGAGAACTCGCGGATTGTTGTTTCCTGTCATTAAGCCACTCCGTTCCTTCCTGCAGCCCCCCCACCCCCTAGCCACTCGCCTCGCCTTGATTCCTCCCCACTGGATTCCTTCGTCCCTCACCCTGTGGTCCGTGGTATTTTCCTCAGCGAATACACTATGGGTTGATATCTGTGTCGTCTGAATAACCGACATGACATGCACGTTTGTCATAGATTATATCAAATGAGATGGAAACATAATATAATCTTGATGTTATATCTCTTTGGTGTAAATGAAACTCCTTAACATCTAATGCAGTGCGATCACTAGATATGCTATGTAGAGAGGCCTCTCGACATTTTTACCGATAAGTGAACTGCAAGAAAACTTGGCACACTAGGTGCTTTGTGTGAGAGTAATTAAAGGGGGTGTTGGGTTGATGTGAGGGGACCCAGTCTGCCATACCAAGTGGCTCCTCGATGCTCATACTCGAGGGATGGGTCCAGGGCTTGAATGCAGAACCACCTGTTCTTACCGAGCAGGTGAGACCAACACTGAATGTACTGCTTGTGTTAGTGATGCTTTTGCACATGGCACTTTGATGCAGACCATCCACAGTGGATATATATGTTTATGAAGATGGTTTAACCGTGACTATATGTTTTGTCAATTGAGAGAGCTTTTTATTAGTGTATTGCTATGATCCGTGGTTGTGACCATTCATTTAAAATTCTATATGTATAAAGTAGTATACTAAAGAAAGAAAATGGTGATCTAAATATTTTATTCCATTCTCCCTACTAGTTATTCAGTTTAAACCAATGTTGAATGAACACTTTCCTTTTGATACAAATGTTTTGGACATTTTTATGGGTCTTTTCAATTTATTAGGCAGTTCTCACAGTTCCACGTGACAGTTTGGTATTGGTTAGCTGTCATGCCCGGGCACTGGGTGAATAAACTTCTGCCTGGAACGGCCAAGAGACAGCGTGTGAGGAAGGAAAGCGCGGGCACAAACAACAACTAACAAATGTTGCTTGTTGCCTGTATCTATTGGGTGGCTGGCTGGGAGAGAGAGAGAGAGGTAAGGAGGGAGTTGGAACAGTCAGTCAGCCTGCTCACTCAGCACCTGTAAACCGCCCAATGTTACCACCTCCGATGTCGTGCGCTCCCACAGGCGGAGGCCCACTGGAGCCAGCATTAATTGGTCCCAGGGAGAAACAATCACTTTAGTAGCTGCGCTGTTGTGTTGTTAAATTAGATCGCCCACTGGGCTCCGACGTGGCTCGCCGTGGTGTTCAAGCTGCGTTCTCGTTTAATTTTATTTTAGTCCTATGGGGAACAAGCTGTTTTGTTTTTTAAATGGTGCATTAGTTAGACTAGACAGTAGACCAGACTGAAGAGGGTTAGGCTTAGACTCGTTGATATCGTGGCGCATGCACAATAGCAAGGGGACTTGCTACATACAGTATGTCCCATTGTGCTACATATGTTCTTAGCAACCGGTCCCCATGTGGGTTGAATAAATAAAGACCTACTACCTGAAAGTACATGCAAGTATGGGGTCAGGTCAGGTGAGTCACCAAGAAAAATGTAGGCTGCGTTGTGATGCCAACATGGCATCTTGGGTTACTAATCTCAAGTTGGCCAGTCTAAAGATCCAGAGAATGCAGCTCCTGGGTGTGTGCCGGCCCTGGTCTGCGTGTGCCTGCATCTGCTTGTATCAACTGTTGCGTGTGTGTGGGTGTGGGGGTGGTGTGTGTGTGTGTGTGTGTGTGTGTGTGTGTGTGTGTGTGTGTGTGTGTGTGTGTGTGTGTGTGTGTGTGTGTGTGTGTGTGTGTGTGTGTGTGTGTGTGTGTGTGTGTGTTATTATGGAATTTATTGGGTTAGTTGGCGGAGAGAAGGGTCACATGCTGGAGCGCTTGTGTTGTGTCACACAGTTGCGTTGACTAGTGTGCGTTAGTTCCTCCAGCGAGCTCTGGTTTATTTAAGTGAGTCTCCCCTGATGGATGCATCACGCCTTTTATTTTACTTTTGACTTCTTGGCAGGACAACAAATTCTTTCAATGTAAGTGTCAATAAGTATCGCACTCTTATTCGCTTGGTGCTTCTACGTGAGTTTTTACTCATATTTTGAGATAAAATATGCTGAATATATATTGAGATAAATGTTGGTGTTATCCCAGGTTCAATGCACATGTGATCTTTGCGGTATTTGGTGGGGCTATATATAAAGACCAAGGCTAGGCCATGGTCAGTGACAGCTTCCAGCGTTACAGTCGGAGGAGATGCCTCTCGGAGCAGCACACTCACCCAGCCATCAGGAGAAGGGCAAGGCTCCTAACCGCACGCATGACCGGTAATCTGAGCATCAAGGCGCACCGCAGAATTGAGGAAGTGGCCTTTGTCTCCTAGCAACCACAAACAAATGCCCTGCCTGCAATGTTCTCTGTGACTCCCTTCCCTCACTTAACACACCCCCCCCCCACACCACACACACACACACACACACACACACACACACACACACCCGACCTAAACACGACACACACCACAGGCACACACTTTTGAATGTAGATGCACTGTTGTGTGAGGGCATGGGGCTGGACTGTACCAAGAGTCCAGCATGCTGGCTAGCTCCGCCCCCGCCAAGAAGTGGGTGAATACAAGTTGCTATGGGGATGCCGTGACACCACCATTGAGCACCAACGCTAAGCCACGGGCCGCGGGTGGGTGGGTGGGTGGGTGGGTGGGTGGTGTGTGGTGTGTTGTGTGTGTGTGTGTGTGTGTGTGTGTGTGTGGTGTGTGTGTGTGTGTGTGTGTGTGTGTGTGTGTGTGTGTGTGTCATATTATTGAGGACACCAGTGTCAACTTTATCTCGTTCTTTCTCCCGTCTGTTTTGTGGTTTGTTTCTTGGTCATTCTCTTTTTTAAAAACTCTCTAAGATACAATTATTAGTCCGACAGTTATAAATACATACTCAGTGAAATCTCTCATGATTATTTGTGCTTCAGGGAGGTTTAATAAATATATGTTGCGCTGTCTGAGACAATTCCAGGTCTCTGGTTCTCTCAGTAAATAAGCCCCGTTGTAAACCACATAAACACACCCCCGTTACTGACAGGTGCACCTCACTTGGTTCACTGACTGACCCGTGTCCCTGACCTACTGACCGGATGAATAGCTTCCGTTCATCAGTCTTGCGGTCTAGTTAATGGACTTTGGAGATGACCAACCCCTTATTGTGGCTGTTCCCCAGCATCACACCACACTGCACTGAAAATAGCATTTATTTGGTGTTTTTCAAATTTAGCCGCAACTGTATAATACAAGTGCAGCATTATGGTGATGCTATTGATCGAATTATAAATCATTGCAGTGGGAAAGATTCACTGTTTTAAATATGTTCCAGCAGCCTCATTCCTCTACATAGCTCACTCCCAAACGTGACTAATAAGTTCCATTTTTTCAGTTAGACGTTACTTAACTTGAGTTATTTCCACGGGCAGATTGAAGGCTGCCTTAAAGTTTCTTTCCACAGTCAGGTTTATTTTATTTTAGGTGTGTTTTGAGTGCTATCTAGGTCATCTGATGGTTTAAAACGGTTATTGTTTTGTATATCCTCAAACCCCGTGACTTTCTGGGCTTAATGCGTCTCTGCTGTCCGTCAGTCTTGTCTATCTACCAGAGCCATCTGTCTGACCACATGCTGTGTGGTTAGATACAAACTGTATGAGGGACTAAACTGACAATGAAAGACATTCAGATTACAGTTGTGACAGTCTACCTGTATTCCTCACCCACCCAATATTATATTGATGATTTTCTAATGATAATTAACAGTGGGTAAGGAAGGCAAATCATTGAACTGTGAAGTTCTGAAATGAACACCGAAGTGAAAAGCTAATGGACTCAGACTTAGAAGTATGCTGTTAAAGGGCATGTCTTCTGGTCACTCAAGTTAAGTGCACAGAACAGGGTGGCTCTGAAAAGGTCTGTTTGTACCCTCCCACAAAACGACTTTACACACACGCACACATCAAAAGGTTTGTGTGTGTGTGTGTGTGTGTGTGTGTGTGTGTGTGTGTGTGTGTGTGTGTGTGTGTGTGTGTGTGTGTGTGTGTGTGTGTGTGTGTGTGTGTGTGTGTGTGTGTGTGTGTGTGTGTGTGTGTGTGTGTCCGTCCTATGGGATCCCATTTGTAACCCAGTCAGTGCAGGGGCTCAGATGGTACTGCCCTGGCCTTGCCAGATGAGAAACTGAGTTTCCTGCTTCTCTGTGTCTCTGTCTGTCTGTGTCTCTGTCTCTCTCTCTCTGCTCCCAGTCTCTCTCGCTCTCGCTCTCTCTCTCTCTACTCCCCGTCTTCCTCCCTTCTCCTCACACTTTCCTTTCCCTTTAATCTGTTTTCTCTCTCAGACTCTGTGGGAGACCGGCCTTTTCCAAAGGAACTCTTTGTTTGTGTGTGAGTGTGGGTCTGCGTGCGTGCGTGTGTGTGTGTGACCCATAGAAAGGGAGAACGGGGAGAGATTGAGTGACTAATAGCCTTGGAGGGATAGAGACATCCAACTCACAGAGGGGTCCACACAAATCAAACCTTGGCTTATGGAAAGATCAATATCAGCTGCATTTTCTGTCTGTCAAACACACACACGCACACACGCACGCACGCACGCGCGCGCGCGAAATGTATAAATGCATATGCAGTGCGTTAGCAAAGAGTGCCAGCGCTTTATACACCACTATCACAGAAGGCCATGCAATGCTGCTTATACTCCCAGCGTGTGTGTCTAACAATCTTTGACAGAGAGCAGCATGGTTGCACCGATTGTGAAATTCTGGGCCGAAACCATTGTTTAAGAATAACAATTTGTTTGATGGCTGATTTAGATTCCAACGTTTTCATTTCTTTTGTTTATTCTTATGTTTATTTTTGTGATTTATTCCCCCTTCTGTGCCCTTTTTTTTATAGTAAAAAAATATGTTTTTCATCCCACAAATAAATCATACTTTTGTGAAGAAGAACGGTTTCAGAATTGACGCAACACAACAGATCGACCAATGCCTCTGGTGATGACCCCCCGTCTCATTCACCGACTGACCAGTCGCACCGACCAGGCCTTTATCGATGTCTCCCCATATTCAGCCCATGACCATGAATCACACCTCCTCTCCCGTCCACTTCTCCCGTTGCATAATGGGTCAGTGACACCACCCCTGGGTCACAGCGGGCCAGTGTACCCATATCCGACTTGGCCGTTAATGGTTAACCAGGCGCGGGTTAGAGTCCGCATGCCGGGCCCTTTTCTCACGTGCATTCCTGCCTTGTTCGCCTCTCCTGGACCACGCCAGATAGAGGTGGACACAGGAACGCGACAACCCCCCCAACGGAATAAAACCATATCCAGACCAGTCGGTACACAAGACTATCAGACGGGGAGAAACGCACACACACACTCAAACTCGCATTCACTCGGATATGTGTACCCGTGAGCCCTTGAGCCTGGATCTGTAATCAGGCTGACACGCTGTCTTTGGAAGGAAAGATAAACACAATCACAAGGACTGCTGCTGTTGCCGTGAGTTGGATGCTATTTTTTTGTAATTATACACAACTGTTATAATCCAAGGTTGTGATGTCGTGTTTGAATATTTCTCTGTCGCTGTGGAAGTCATGAAGACCCAGACACTCTACAGTGGGTAGACAGTGAGCTGTTTGGCGTTGTTGTTGTCCCTTTTGTTGGGTATGTTGTCTGTGTCTGTGTGTGAGTGTGACATGCAAAGGGCAGATTACACTGAGCTGAAGTGAGCTATAATAGGGGAGTAAGTCATTGACACCTTGTGGGCGGCTCCACTCGTAGTCGTTCAGACCTCATGCAGCACTTTCAGTTGGTTTGAAATAACAAGCGTTGTTACAACACACTGCAATCGGGCTCCAACGCACAGCGCACACACATTTATCATCGTGAGCACGGCTTCAAAAGAGTAACGCTCACAAAACAAAGACACTTTATGCATCGTAACAGTTATTAGGTCTACCTTATAGTTAATGACATGGTTTAATTACGGTTTATACATATTTTTATACTATTTGGTGATATAAACTGCTATATAATATGTTTAAACTATCACTTTTGGACTATTTTTTATTCATTTGATCAACAAATTTCAATTCCTTTCCTTCGTCAGGTGTGACAATGGTCATTACTAACAAGGAAAGCCGATTTCGATTCAATCAGAATCGCAGTCCTTGTCTTCTATGAATGTGAATTGTTGCACAACTTCCAAAAATTGTTCAGATTTTTCACTATATTATAATAATTTTGTTCCCCTTTTGTTCCTCTGTTTGCTTTTGGGCGTTTACATTACGCCATCGTTTTATATAACCTTTTCACAAGATAAACATTTTAAAATCTATTGACACTTCTCTGCTTTCATGCCATGACTTGCGACATCGCCCTACTTAGCACCCAGTAAACTAAGGTGCGTTCTTAAATAAGCACCTCTACGTACGTAATCAGTAATACAGTTTGATTAGGGACTCTTTTTTTTAATCGAATTGTGAGACACAGAAAGATTCCCACCTTTGTTATAGAATCACCACGGCAACGACGCGGTCAAGAAATCCCCCTTTACAGCAAAGGCGAAACTTGTGTCCTGATTAATTTCATACCCGCCAACGTTCCATCACATCTGCCCCCAGGTTCACACCCATCCGTTTACACATCAACACTAATTAAATAATGTTAATTTTTTTTGTATCGTTTTTTTTCCCCAACCTTTCCTTCCCAGGAAAACCATGAAGCCGCGGGCCCCAGCCCCCCCTCCGGCTCCTGAGCCCGCCCCGCGCCACATCTTCAGGAACGCCGTTCCCGACGGCGCCGGGGCCAAGGAGAACATCATGAGGACCTCGGTGTACGTGCACGTCACCTACCCTCAGGGCCACCAGACCAGCATGACAGTCGACGGCAGGTAGGAGTGACGGAGAGAGAGAGACTTTGGAGCTGTGCAATGAACCTGTGACGCCCTTCCTGGATATCATCCTCGTTAATCTTTACTGCTTTTCCATTGTATGGAAATGCACGATTGTGTGAATCCATGTAGGATCGTGGGCTCGCTCTCAATCCTCCGCAACAAAGGATGTCTCTGCATCAGCAGCCGAAGGCGCACGCTTTATTAAGGGAAGGGGACGGCGGTAGCTCAGGAGGTTGACTTTTAACCGGAAGGTTGCTAGTTCGATCCCCGGCTCCTAGCCGAGTGTCGAGGTTTCCCTTAGTAAGACACCTCACCCTTACTGCTCCCGACGATGCTGGCTGTCACCCTGCATGCGGACACAGCACGCGTGGTGTGTGAATGTGTGTTTGAACGGTTCTAAGTCTCTTTGGATAAAAGCGCCTGCTAAATGCCCTCAATGTAAATGTAAACAACACAAAATTGACCGGGAGTCCCCAGGAAGTGATGAGCACTGCAGTTCGACAGGCGAGTTTATCACTGAATGACAACATCTGAGTCAGCTGCTGACTCACCTGTATTCTGGTTACATCCCGAGCGCATCTGCCCCTCTCTCTCTACCATATGGAAATCACTGACCCCCCCCCCCCACACCCCCACAAACCACAGTATCAGCTCTTTGTAATTAGGGAAAAATTGCTAAGATATATTGCTCAGCCCTGTCCTCGAGGAGAAGCCTTTTATTGTTGATGCCACTCACAACACTTGTATTGGTTACCAGCACACACTATCAAGATGTTTCCCTGCAATTAGCTATAAAAATTGTAATTTTTATATCTGTATTATAGTTTATTTATGTAGTTTGTCAACACTATCATGGTGTCAAGGCTTATAAAATAATTACGATATTTGGATGTATATAGTGCATTTCAAGGTAGGCAATGAGGCTTTGCACGTAGGAGACCGCAGGCAGCAAAGTCTGCCCATCCGTTTCTCACACAGCCTTGGTAGACGGGGATCTGTAACCCATGTGATTTCACAGAGTTATTATTATTCTGTCTTTTTGTGTCTCTAATGAGCTGCTGTCCTCTGGAGCATAAAATCAGGGGTAACCTCACTGGGACGGCACAACAAGAGGCTTCTGTTGATGTCCATGGAGCCCATCTAGGTTAGTGGGGGCACATTCTTACAGACAGGGGGCGCTGTGACAGCCTACCCTAACGGCGGGGTTGGTTGTTTGTATATATAGTGTGTCTGTTCAAATTTGTAGTTTTTTGTGGATGCAAAGTCATTTATTGGTAATATAAAGCACATGTAGACATTTGTACCCAGGTGAAAGTCATTAGCGTCAAGAAGCGTTTTCTGCCAAGTTTGCGGCGCTTTACATCGCCAGGACTTCTAAAAGATCGAGTGTCAAAACAGTGATCAGTTGGTCCGGAACCTGTTGCTGTTTGCCGTTATACGTGTCAATCTCTGCTCGTAGGCGTGTGAGAGTCGGGTAGAGTGTGCTGTATAGGCGTATCGGAAAACAGCAATGATATAGGATGTTATGGCTTATACAACAACATCTAAAAGTATTTAGCTATAGTAGCTTGATATGTACGCAAATCAGCTCAATGTACACTTTGCTGGGATTGATCAAAGCGTTTGGATAGAATACTTTAAGAAAATAATGTATGGAACATTGGTATAGATGTTTGAGGAGTTATTATTTAAACGTAGAGAGGGATTAAATCAATGATAAGCGATTCATTGTATTGATGACCTGATATGAAGCTATAGTAATCTTGACCTGCTTTCTGTTTTAATTTCTTTGAATGATAGGTCACTTTTAGTTTAACATTTGATAATATATTTGAAACTGTTGCAAATAAAATTGTATAGTCTACGGAGGAATACTTGGGATTGTCAAATAATTTTGTTATATGGATATTGAAGAGGAGCTATCTTGTCGTCTTGTAATTCGCCGTAGGTGGGTAACTGGTTCATTAT
>OLKM01006762.1:0-13466 GCA_900291075.1 Melanogrammus aeglefinus
AAGCCCCCAGGTGAGGCAGATTATGAGACATGGTTGTTACATGCAGAGTTGATGTTTAATGATGACAGTCTTTCAGTTGATGTACAGCGGAGGAAGATACTAGAGAGCCTGCTTCCCCCAGCTTCAGATGTGGTGAGGCAGCTTGGTACCTCTGCACATCCCAGACATTATGTGCAACTGCTCGACTCTGCATATGGCTGTTGAGGATGCAGACAGCAGCACCACACCTCTCGTGCACAGAAGCAGGAAAAAATCTGGACATGGTAAGCCCCTCACACCATTCACACCTACCATGACACACAATCCAAGTGCTTCAAGTACAGTTAAAAAGAAACACCATGTACATACAAATCCCCTGGGCCCCACCTTGAGTAATGAAGTGAGACACCTACTGAAGCAGTTCAAGCGTGGTTGCTGGGACCACAGCCTGGTCTTACAGCTGGAGCTCAAGAATGAAACACCTCCCAACTTTGCAGAGCTGTTGCTACAGATACGTACTGAAGAGGACAGGAGAGCATCAAAACATGACAGGATGCAACGTCACTTTGGCTCCTCCAAGACCAAGCCTTCAGTAAACATACACTCTGTGCCTGACATCTCTCTCTGTGATCCCAACACCAGCTTACTGCAGTCATACATCTCTGAAACTGAAAGTCTGAGGAAACAAGTAGCTCAGCTACAGATGCAGCTCAGCAGCAAGAAATACAAGAAAGAGAAAAAACTGGAATTTAAAGGTACAGTACAAACAAATAACTCACCTGCACCAGTAGCTGAAGCACAGGCTCATCATGTGATGCCGCAGAACACACCCACCTCAAGACATTAGTGCAACTGCTCGACTCTGCATATGGACTTGTTGAGGATGGAGAGGAGGTACGTTTGCCAGGTTCCTGAACACTAAGCCATGAATCCAGGGGGAGAAGGCATCTGATTATCTGACAGCGGCTGCAGAGTCTCTGGTAGACCAAAAATACGCAGAACTGAGACACAAGCAGGACGAGTGGAAAACAAGACAGCCGTTAAACTGGAACGGGTTCCAGTAACGGGACCTACTGGAACCGAGGATACAGAGGAGAGTCCCATATCAAAATGCAGATGTGAAACCAAATGTCAACAAGCCACGGCAGCCACGCGTCGGCTCACAAGAAGATTGGTTGGTTCGAGGCATGTAGCCAGAGTCACAGTTGGCGGAGTTCAGCAAAACTGTCTAATGGACGGAGGCTCACAGGTCACGACCATCACCAAATCCTTTCATGAAACCCACTTACCTTCTTATTCCATCATTCCCATAGAGGACCTCTTGCACATAGAGGGAGCTGCAGGCCAACACGTCCCTTACCTTGGCTGCATTGAAGTTGACATAGCTTTCCGAGAACATTTCACAGGAGAGCCTAAGGTGGTCACGACGCTGGCTCTAGTTGTCCCCGATCCCAGAACCAGTGTTGAAGTTCCAGTTCTCATCGGCACAAACACCCTCGACATCCTGTACAAAGGTTTCAACGAAGGAACGACAATTTCACCAGATTGTGAGTATGCTCCGCTCGTCAGACACCTGCAGAGCATTTACTTGTGCAAGACACAACAAGATGGGAGAGTGGGCAGAGTAAAATTACAGTCAAGGAGCACCATCGTCATTCCGGCTGGAAAGAAAATGGCAGTAAATGGCCGTGCCAGACATGTCTCCACTGTTCATGGTGCACCTCTCCTGGTGGAGTCCCCCAACAACGTCAGTCTGCCAGATGGTTTGATATCCTGCAGTTACATTATGGCAAGCCCACGTCAGACCTCCTTTAAAGTTCCCATCCTCCTCAAGAATGAGTCCGCACACGACATCATAGTTCCAGCCCATCGAACTCTAGCAGAACTTTCAATGCCACTGTCCATCTCTCCATTGACCTCCACCAGCGATATTAAAGGGGAAGTACAAACCTCCAGCCAGACCAACATTACGGCCCAGTGTTTCACAGCTGGTCAAGTGGATCCTGAAAACGTGATCAAGTTTGAGTTTGCTGATTCCCCTCTGTCGGAAGAGTGGAAAGACAGGATCACCAGGAAGTTGAATTCTATTCCTGAAGCCTTCGCAAGGGGAGATCTGGACTATGGACATACGACAGCTGTAAAGCACAAGATTCGCCTTTCTGACCCGACGCCTTTCAAACAGAGGGCAAGGCCCATCCATCCATCGGATTACGAGGCGGTTCGTCTCCATCTGAAAGAGCTGTATGATGCAAACATCATAAGAGAGTCAGAGAGTCCGTTTGCTTCGCCAATCGTCATCGTGAAAAAGAAAAATGGACAAATTCGCCTATGTGTGGATTACAGAAAACTGAACAGCCAGACGATTAAAGATGCTTATGCTCTGCCACACATCGAAGAAGCATTCGCATCTCTGACAGGAGCAAAGTGGTTTTCTGTTATGGACTTAAAGTCAGGCTATTATCAAGTGGAAATGGAGGAAGAGGATAAACATAAGACCGCCTTTGTCACACCGATCGGTTTTTGGGAGTTCAATAGGATGCCACAGGGAGTGACCAATGCCCCAAGCACCTTTCCGCGAGTTATGGAAAAGTGTATGGGCTCGCTCAATCACAGAGAAGTGCTGGTATTCCTAGACGATCTCATTGTGTTCTCCAACACCCTGGAAGAACATGAAGAGCGGCTTTCGAGGGTGCTGAACCGACTAAGAGATTTCGGTCTCAAATTGTCACCACAGAAATGTCACTTCTTCAGGAAGTCTGTGAGATAGTTAGGTCACATAGTATCAGAAAACGGTGTGGAGACCGACCCTGATAAGATCACAGCACTTACCTCATGGCCCCGCCCGAACAACATCTCAGAGTTGAAGTCGTTCCTCGGATTCACAGGCTATTATCGAAGGTTTGTCAGAGACTACTCCAAGATTACAAAGCCTCTAAATGATCTGACGGCTGGATACGTCCCTGCAAAGAAAAAGAAACATGAGAACACATCAAAAGGACAAAGGTCATTCTCCAATGTCGACTTAAAGAAACCATTCAACGACAAATGGACACCCTCATGTGAGGAGGCATTCAAAACCCTCATTGAGCGGTTGACAACAGCACCTGTATTGGGATTCGCCGACTCCAAGAAGCCATACATACTCCATACAGATGCTAGCTTGCATGGACTTGGAGCCGCGCTGTACCAGGAACAAGGTGGTCAAATGAAGGTTATTGCATATGCCAGTCGAGGGTTATCCAACTGTGAACGCAGATACCCCACTCACAAGCTTGAGTTCCTCAGCCTCAAGTGGGCGATCACGGATAAGTTTGCTTATTACCTCTATGGAGTGGAGTTCAGCGTGCTAACCGACAATAACCCCTTGACTTACGTCTTGACCTCTGCAAAGCTGGACGCCTGTGGTCATCGTTGGCTAGCTGCAGGGACGCTGGAAGTAATTCACAGTTGGGGGGGCTGAGAAACGTTCCGATGACGTCATAATGCGAAAGGTCAAACATAAATAAATAACGTTCTCGAAAGGGTGTTACACTTGGTTATTTATATGCCTAGTAATCATGTGATAAAGGCTATAATGAGATGTCATCACAACCAACCTGTATTAGACCAGAGGTTTTAGAAATAAAGGCCAACTTGTGAATGTGCTTCATTGAATCACACATGAAATGCAAGTATTTCTCAGAATATGTCTTTAATTAAGACCTCAAATATTTAGTTACACACACAAGGTACTGATATTATGCATTAGACAGTGTTATCGAACAAGTAACATAGCCTAGATGAGGCTAACTGATTTGATAGTTTTAACAAACTTAACGTTAAGAAAAAAAACTCCTTCCTCCGAACTCCGAAGCAAACGCACGCATGCAAGCACGGACACAGTGGTGAACTACAAACCATCCTCCTCTTGCGCCCCATTCAAAGAACTAACGGAAGAAACACACACAAAAAAAGAAGTAAATGAGTACTATTAGCCAAAAGGTCTAACAACATTTTTTTTCCAACTAATCCAGCTGCACGGCCACTACATAATGAGAACACAAACCAACCATCTGATATCGTTAATCAAGGGCCCACACCGATATGTAGTTAAAAGACATTTTCTTACCGTAAGTAGATGGTAGGACTCCAAAGGTGGTCTTTCGTTCTGGGGTGGTGCTGATGAATTCCGTCATCAGAGCAGGGACGTCCAGTGTATCCAGAATATCCTGGTGCATATGTAGAAGGGCCAGGTGAGTGAGTCTTCTCTGTACGACGGTGTTGCGCAGCCAGGTCTTCAAGCGGCGCAATGCAGAGAATGACCTCTCTGATGAGGCCACGGAGATGGGCAAGGAAAGAGCGAGATGGAGTAGATTTCCTACGTCCTTGAAAAGACCTCTTGTTTGGGCGTGCAGGAAAGACATGAAAGTGGCGAGGTCATAGAGCGTTCCAAATTTCTCCTGCCGTGTAAGCCCCACCAGCATCCGAAGTTGCATATGCAGACCAGGTACATCAATATTACCCGGCAGCTTGAGAGAGACCAGGTCTTCTTCTGTTCCAACCATCCCGTTTGTGGCAGAAAGCAAAGTTGCTTCCCTTAGTGCGGCAGTTGTCATGCCACTCTGGTCAAATCGGCGCTCTATTTCAGCATGGACAAGGTCAAGTGCCTCAAAAAACTGCATTTTCCATGATGCCGCTCCCTTTGAAGTAACAGCATCTTCAGTCTGCCTTGTGTCACGGTATCTGGATGGAGCTTTAGTGATCCGGTTGGTGGTTGGGTCAGGCATCTTCAGATCGTATTTAGCTGCTGATGCGTTGGTCTTATTCAGCAGCTCCTCCATAGCATTATCATTGCGCAGGGCCTGTATGCGCGTCTCTCAGCGTTTTTATGCATTCCAGCGCTCCAGCAGCTGTGGCCTTCTCAGCTTGAAGCACTTTAGCCACAGCTTCGCAAGGAGTGAAGAGGGCCTCGGAGCAAAGAAGACCAAACATGGTCTTTCCCTTTTTGGCTTGTTTCAGTAGCCCCGATATCTTTGCCTTCATTTCGCCGCAAACATCTTGCTGGAGTAATTGTAGGGTTTTGAGAAGTGGGCCAAATGCACGGATTATCCTGGATACTGCAAGGGCTCTCACGCACAACCTCGTAGGACACAGTCCAAGGATGTTACATCCTCATCACCGAAACAGGACTCAAAAGTTGTCCGTCGCTTGTTGGATTCCCTGATTATGTTGGCTGCGCTCTGGACGAACTGAAGCGTCTCCGATATAAGCGGCACCTCTCTCGCAACCTCCTGGAGTGCCAGGTCAAGGGAGTGATTGCAGCAATGCACAAACAACGATCCCTGACATACCTCTCCAAGTCTTGCTTGCACTCCAGAAAATCGTCCGGACATATTGCTTGCGCCATCAAAACAATATCCCTTCAGCTTCTCTAACGGAAGGTTGAGACGCAAAAAAACGTCTTTGATGCACAAAAAAAGAGTTTCAGCTGTTGTGTCGGGCGTGTTTATAGTAACCAAGAAAACCGACTGTGCTGGATAAAAATTGTCATCTGTGTAAAACAAGTGACAAGAGAACTGTTCTTTCGCTGTTATATCAGTGGTTCCATCAGCAATTAGCCCATAGTATGGGGAACCAAAAGCCTCTCTCACCACAACGCGCTGAACGGCATCGGCAAGACGCTCAATGATTTCATTTTGGATGTTGTCCCCCATCCAGTTGTCTCTCCGAAGCCACTCACGAGCAGCAGGCAGGTCGTACGTCCTCTCTAACATCATCTGCCAAAATGTGCCATCCCGATGTTCTTGTCCTCTCAGCGGCAACCCCTGACGAGCTAGAAACTTGATGGAACGAAACGCCAGCTCCAGAACAGTCCGGGCAGTCACCTGGTCCTTGGCGATAGCCTGTGAGAGCAGCGCGTTGATAGGCGTTTGTTTTAACGCTGACAGCTTGCTGACTACCTCCAAGTGGAAACTGGATTTCTCATGTTCCCGAAATTTGTCCCCTGCTTTTCGCTAATTGCCAAACCCCCCCTTCATAAACACCCCCTCCCTCATTCTTTCTGCACTTATCAGTTTCTTCTCCATCGCCGAACAGCACACAAAATACACAGCTCTGTCAGTGTCTTAATACATGAATCCATGGCCATTTCGAAACCACCCTGCCTTGAAAGATCTGGAGAAAGTTTTCATTAGCATAGCCTGGCTGGGAAACGAAAATCTTTTGGGCTGAAAAGGCTCCTCACTCAGACTGTAGCTAGTGCTAGCTTCCCCGCTAGTAGCAGCAACAGAATCCACTGACGGCGCCGCAGCAGTTAGCATCGCCGGCTCATCCAAGCTCTCCTCCGGTCTGATTGGAGGGTGTATCCTTTGATGGTAATCGCTGGTAAAGACACTTGAAATACTTAACACATCCTACATTCGTAGTGTTTTGCCTTTTGGTGGAACCATGACCCACAGATCTTTGAAAAAAATCCGAAATTCTTTTCTGACTCAACTTTATACTCTGTTTTTAGCTCTATATTTATGTATTTATTTCCACGGGGGTTTTTGCATTTCACATTCAGCCTCTCGCCACCAGGGGGGGCTGCAGCCCCCCCACTTCCAGCGTCCATGGCTAGCTGACAACTTTCCAACTTCAATATTCAGCATCAAATACAGGGCTGGCAAAAAGAACCAGGACGCAGAATGCGGCTATCAAGACGTCCGCATGCCCCTGCAGAAGTTGATGACAGTGCAGCAGTTGAGAGAATGAACGAGTGCGGCAGTTATGTCAAGGTTTTCTGAAGGAGGAAAATGAGGACACTTTCCCTAAGGGGGCTGTCAAAAGCCGTCTGTGAGCGACATCAGCTGGACAAATTCACCGAGACTGAGGAAGGAAGTGGTCACTTACCTGTCATCGTGGAGTGTCTTAGCCATGGATGAACGTGCTATCTGCCCCGAATATGCTCACGCTGACCTGCTTCCTGGATCACATACACTTCCCAGAATGTCTCAGGCAGGATGGGCTGTGGAGCAGAGAAATGATCCAACCATCAGCAGAGTAATGGACATTGTCAGAGCAAGGTATAACATCTCAACTTACCGTCTCCGGCAGAAAGAGGAAGAAGAAGTACAGTTACTACTCAGAGTTCAAGACCGGCTGATATTGAGTGATGAAGTCCTGTATAGAAAGTACAGGTGGATGAGGATCAACCTACCTTCCAGCTCGTTCTCCCGAAGAAATACAGACAGATGGCGCTGATGAGTCTCCATGATTGATGTCGGTCATTTGGGTATATGAGAGGACAGGTAGATCTGGTACGTGCACACGGTTCTATTGGACGAGGATGAGTTTAGAGGTCGAGGAGATGATCAGAAGATGTGAAAGGTGCCTTCGACGCCAAAGCAAGGGCAGAGAGAACAGCTCCCCTCGTCAACATCAAGACCAGCCGGCCACTCGAGTTAGTGTGTGCATGGACTATCTCTCCTTGGAGCCAGACGGCCGTGGCACGAAGAACATACTTGTGATAACTGACCACTTCACAAAGTATGCAGTTGCAGTACCTACTCCTGACCAGAAGAAGAAGACGGTAGCCAAAGCGCTGTGGAATAAACTTCCATGGTACACTATGCATACCTGAACGCTTACATAGCGATCAAGGTCGCAACTTTGAACTCTGCCGTCATCAAGAACCTCTGTGACCTCCGGGGATAAAGAAATCGAGGACGACGCGCCTCCAATCCGCGCCAGTAATCCGGTAAGAGCATTTCAACCGGACCTTACTCGCGATGCTCGGAACCCTCGAAGAAGTGGATAAAGTGATGTGGCGTGACCATGTGCAGCCATTAGTCCACGCCTATAATTGCACAAAAAACGACACAACTGGATTCTCCCCATATTCAACTAATGTATGGAAGACAACCAAACCTGCCAATTGATGTGGCTTTGGGATTGGATCCTGAAGGACAGAGGAAAAAGTCACTCACCAGTGAGTATGTGAAAAAACTCAGGAAACACTGGAGGAGAGTTACAGACTGGCTGTCGAGCACAGTGATAAGACGGCTCTACGCAACAAACAGAGTACGACACATGAAGGTCAGAGAATCCCACTCTACAGGTTGGAGACCGTGTCCTTGTGAAAAATGTCCGGGATACGAGGAGAAAACACAGATTGCAGACAAGTGGAGTCAAACTGTCTACAAGGTGTTGAAACACATCAATGATTCCCCTGTTGTATGTGTGGCTCCACTCACCTCTGAAGGCCCTGAGACTTATACACCGAGATCTGCTCCTACCTTGTGGGTTCCTCGCACCTTCAGAGTCCGCTGAAGTCGATGAAGTCAGTCAGAGTAACCGAAAGGAGAGAAAACTGCCAAACCTCCCGGAGAAATCAGTACCTGAAGTTGAGGAGGCAGAACAATCCGCATGATAGCGATGAAGAGGAGGAAGTGCACTATTCATTCAGGAAGTCAAGGTGAAGTTACTTACCCATCCATTCACTGTTTGTGCATGACATTCCAGACAAAGATCAAGCCTCCCTTGAACTTGGATGTGAACCTAGAAGGGTCAAATCTTAACCCGACTGCTAGAGAATTCCATCCCCAACAAGTGGAGAAGAGAACACTCAAAACACATTGCAGGTTCCAAGTGTGGAAGCAGATGTGGATGTTGACTTTGCCTGCCGACCCCTTACCTGCCGATGATGTAAAACCTAACTGCGGAGGGAGAATACCTACTTTCAGACAACTTACCGGACGAGACAGAGTTACCTGTGGAGAGAACACAACTTTAGCCTTTGGACACCTTATACCGATGAGACAAATGTTACCTGTGGGAGGAAATAGACCTACCTGCTAAACTTACCTGTGGATGAAGGTCTAGTAGTACCAATGAACCACTTGCTGGAGAACCTGAAAAGGAAATTGGACAACACAGAACTGGAAAATCAGAGAGGGCAACGAAGAGAAAAGCAAGGAGACAATGTCAGAGAGGCAGATTGGACTGACTGATACCAGTTCTCTGTCAGATGAAAGAGGATCAGAGATCAGCTGGCCACCAGAACTAGAGAAAGAGCCTGACAGATTATCATACAAACCATCTTGGAAACCCCCTTGACTATGGTCATTGCGCTGCCCATACTGCAATAGTCTGCGGACAAGTTTTCACAGATGCCCTGTGACATGTGCCCATCCTACCAAGCCCTTCACCCTTCCCCTTACACTAAGCCCAGTTATTGATATTTAAGTGTTTTGACATCAGGAGACGCATGCCAATTAAGGGCGGGTGGATGTAACCCTGAAATAAAAATTACAGAACAACAACAGTGGGGTTTACTAAATATAATTGTGTTGGATTAATGTTTAAACAGTTCATTTTTTGTGTAAATCCATGGAAAGAGTATAGTTGCAGTTGCTTGATGTGACCACAGGAGGGCGCTTTAGGTACGCTCAATGAGGAAAGTCTAGTCATGCGTGCGTTGGCATGCTGGGGAGAAGACGGGCAAGAATTGCTCTGATACGGATGTTGTCGTGAGATACTGTCGAGCAAGATTGTTGAGTGTTTTGTGGGAAGAATACGGTTTTATTTTCACAGTAGGCCCTACGACTCTGTAAGCTTTTGAGTTGATCCCAAGGGAGTGGCCCGTACGACTGTACGCGGAGCAGACGCTTCGTTTATTGTTTTCTAACCAAGAACTCCGGTGAGTTGTCGCTGGTACGTGTGTCTTCTGGCGATGGTGATATCGCTACCGATGCTAAGCTGTAAACTAATGGGAGACGGTGGAGTTTGTCAGTTGGATTTATAAATTGCAGGAATTGCTGTGAAACGGATAGTGCCAATAAGACCTCAATCGGAAGTTGATTGAAATAGCGTTACTTAAGATGGTGTGTGATGAGTCCAACAAGCTAGAGTTTTTAGTTGAGGTAAGTGCATTTATTTCGAGTGCAAACAGTAATTTTCCCTTGCGTCACTCCCGACGCCATGTTTCAAGTTTAGTGGAGTGAAGAAAAGGGTTCAGTGGTGTGCAAACCAGCCTGATGATTTGCACGCACAGGTTTTTGCTGTATTTTTTCTTAATGTAAATAGTATGTGAATTCATTTCTGAATGATAAAAACTGTATTTTGGTAATAAAAGAGAAAATGATTGAAAAGAGATTAGAATTGATTTGTGTGAAATGATTCATACAGTACTGTTCAAAAAGAACACACTGAAGTGACTCAAGGTTTTAATATTGCATGGCTACAGTTTACTTGATTATTGTTTGTGGACAGTATTGCTGGGTGTACATGCGAGAAAAAGAAAGTAGATGATAATTCTGTACAGAAATGCCATGATGTGTGTTCACTGTTGTGTCTATGCGATTGTTTTTTTGTGTTGGTTGACTAGAGTGCTGGTTCTTGCGTTTCGAAGTTATCTCGGTGAAGCGGGTTTTCTGTCCGTGGGCGTGCCGAGTCAGAGAGGCGGGATGCCAGATCGCCATCTTTCATCATTTGCTTCGGACGAGTTGCATGGCGCCGGGAGCTTGAGCAGCGCATACCCATTGCATTACACACATGACTTACCCGGTGAGCTACACACACATACACTAAAAGACTTGGACTGAGACGAATACGGATTCATCCAGGACTTTTGGCAACTGAAACAACATTGAACTTTGGATATCAGACTCACGCTACGGTGAGAGGACAATGCTATTTTGTTTTGTTTTATTATTTCATTATTTTCATACTATTGGGGATTTTGATCTCAAATGATGTTGATGGTTGGGAATAAAATATACTTGTGTGTACTACTTCACCTTCCCTCGCTCCCTGTGACGAATTAAAACCAGAGGTTTATCTGTTAGTGGTCTAGTAAATGCACAGAGAGTTACACGTCAATTGTTACAATTTCTCAGAATCAAAGGCGAAAGTAGAAACGGGTGGCCAAAAAAGCGTCTGATTTGTTAGTTATCACAGACAATTTTAAGTAGAAAACGGGTGGCCATAAAAAGCTTCATATTTGTTAGTTATCACAACAATGCCTCGCAAGTCCAGTGTCCAAGGAGTTGCCATGGAGTGTTTGCAAATTTGTGCTTTTTGACACGAAGAATTTTGAAAATTACGTGTCCCTGATGCAATCGTAACCAATATGATTTGAAAATACGTGCACAGCTGTGCACGTATGAGTTCGGCTCGAGAGGACCGGCGTTGGAAGTTATTCTGGTTTCATTGTGCCTTTGGCACCTCTTAGGTGTGTTTAAATGGTTAAGTTTCGCACACTCGTATTACTTGCAATACTGACTGCGTCTCTCTGCCTATATGGTCTCTATACAGCCGCTACATATTTGGAGGCGCCTTCTACTCTGCAAACGACTGTAACACTGGTGACTTCCGCGGCCACCTCGTAAGCTTGGTTGTCCCGTAGCATTGGGCTGAGGAGGTACCAGGTCTGCACTCCAAATAAAGTATGGACTGGATGCTGATGGACATCCAGTGTCATGTCCATACATTCAACGGGCTCTCTCTCCTCTCTCAAGAGCCTTCGTCTGGCAGGATAGGCCACTGTGCACCCAGCAAGTGACACCCAGAGCGTGGCGATACCATTGGTGCTTACTCAAACGCTGCCTCAGATCGCTCTCCCTCTAACAATGCACGAATCAATGGGTAAGTCCAGGATTAAAAATTAACTTATATGAGTTTCACCACCGTCCGGAACCGGTCCCGAAAACAATTTGTGCAACCGTGCCCGGAATTGCGTTCCCCCGAACTCCTCTACCCATAAATTCTTTTGTACCAGTGTCAGTTGTTACTCGCTGATGAACTATAATGAAAACACAAAAACAATTGCTCAATTAAAGGGTCATTATGATATTTGATTATACAATTTACCCGCGCGACGCCTACACACATGGGAGATTTATTTTTTATTGTATTTATTTTGCGGGGGGGAGGAGGGGGGGGTTGGGGTGGGTTGTTTGCGCTGTCTCAATATGCAGACAATCGCAGGTACATTCAGGTCATGCATGAGCAGTTCAAGCTGAAGAAGAAAGAACTGCCGCGTGAGCGCTGATCATGTAAGAGAAGGTAATGCAGTCGCATTAACAAGAGATGTTGAAAGATGGTGCCGATCATGTGAGGAACTATCTTACGAGGCTGTTGTCGGGAATAAAAATAAAATGCGTATCCAGCTCAAATAAAAATGCGACCCTCATTGTTGTCGTCTTTGCAGCCTTGTAAATAGTTGACCGTGCCTTGTAGCCCTACTTATCAGTGACGTGAACCTCATTCTTTGCAGGCGCGATCGATCATTCCTAAACACAATTCGAGGTAGTCATGCAGATTGTTCTAAAGCGGCCAGACTCCGTGCGCAGGCCCGCCTTTATCATATGTAACCCAGAAAGCACCGCGCATGATAGAACGGGGGATCTACGCTCCCCCTCCGTCTCACTGTGAACAACGCTAACGCCGAGGCGCCAGCCATCGAACCTTATCTACTTCCACCGAACGCAAACATCGTTGTGGTTCGCAGAAAGTGGTTAAAACGTAAACAGAAAACGAAGTCAGTGAAATTTCGTCCCGCGGTCGACCCAGAGAGTAGAATAAATAAGCCTCCCAGATGACATCGTTACGTCCCCCGGACAGATCGGACTCGTTTTTTTAAATTTTAATCCCTGGTAGCTCCATGCCCCACCCTTGCAACAACATCCAGTCTGTTAAAAATATATGCGCCATCAAATAGAAACTGGTTGATGCGACAAATGCACTTTCCTTTCCTATTGTCAAGCAAATCACGTCTCTCATTCTTGTTGATTGCGCGCACACACATTTATTTTGTATGTGCGTCCATCAATAGCACCGACCACACCGGGCATACCTGGAATCCATGAAAGTGTGGCTTTGATCCCTGTGTAATTGTTGAATGAAACCCGGATTAAACTGTGTTTGGGATAAGCTGACTTATGTGGTCTATGAGAGCGCCACACATTAATAGTTCGTTATAAGAGCACAGAGGACTGGAGTTGCCTGACTCGGATGGTCCGTAACATCGTCGGCGATGTGCAAGTTGCATGTTGCCTGTGTCTCAAATTCAATAGAACGTAGGTGTTGCCAACATTTTATGTTCTCGGGGACCCTATACGCGAGTGCGGAAATCATTCCTGTTAGTCTGGGACTGGGTTATTGCTCCCCAGCACATATCTCCACAAACAAGCCCTTGTAATACCCACGATGGTAGGCCTAATCTCTTCTATTAGTATGTAACGTGTGTAGGAACGTGCAGTAGCTGCGTATCATTTGCTTAATAACCGGGGAAATTGGTTAGCGAGTGAGTTGCTGTTGTACTTTGCACTGTGGTTATGAAACAATCACCTGTACGGGATAGCCTGATATAATCTCGTTGCTCGCACTTCTACGACAAGATGTACTATTGTAAAGGTCGGGCTTTGGATGAAAAGCGTTGCTAAATGCCGCGAGATAGTAAATTGTAAATGTAAACCCGTAGAGTCACTGCTACATCTTGCGTTATATGTCACACGCCGATGTCTATT
>OLKM01006763.1:0-13459 GCA_900291075.1 Melanogrammus aeglefinus
TGCCAGAGTATTATCACGCTGTTGGTAAACCTGGGCCCCCAGCACGAGCTCTCCACTGTTGATGAGGGGAGCCGGGGGACGGAGCGGACAATATTTTAATACTGCAGTTCAGTAACGGTTTCACCTCAAAGTAAAGTGATGAGTTTGTGAGTAGTCAGCGACAGCCTACTTCACAGCACTTGTGTTTGTTTGAGAGATGTGACGATTCAAGAAGAAAGGTTTGTGATTGTATCATTCAAGTGTCGATGACTTTATCAAATTCTAACATGACGGCCTGGTGGTTAAGATGTACGATGGCTAAAGTAAATCGGGTAAATAGGTTTAGCTTTGTTCAGGAGGTAGATTGGGTTGACTTGTAATCGGAAGGTTGCTAGTTCGATCCCCGGCTCCTCCTGGGTGTTCAAGGTGTCCCTGAGCAAGACACCCTGTCGCCTTGCATGGTTGAGTTCGTCATCGGTGTGTGAATGTGTGCATGAGTTGTTGTAAGTCACTTTGGATGAAAGCATCTGCTAAACGCCCTAAATGTAAATGTTAATCATTTGAATCTATTTTTATATTAGTACCGTATTTCAACTGACAAAAACAATCTTCATGAGAAACGTTGTTAATTTCCTCCTCCACTTGCTACATCTCTCATTAGCCAATATAGGCGAGTCAAGAAACCCTTTCCCTCGTCTCAGTGTCTGATTGCAGCGTGAGCCAAAGTATTTCCTCCCCTCCCCTCGGCATTCCCAAGATCATCCTTGCGGACCCCCTTTTCTTTGTTTGACCACCCCGGGTCAGGCCGTGGTCACCACCTCTCCCAGTTAGCAACGTCCAACCATGCTAGACCCCCAACTAAACTAAGCCATCTGTAACCAAATCCCCATTCTCAATGTCACACCGTGACCATCTCAGTCCATCCTTGGGATAAGCACTGCTCTGAAAGACCTGCCCAACCTCCAGGAAGAGGAGGTCAAGGGGCACACAACATGGGTAAAACATATCCACAGTAGATGCCTTTTGGTGGAACTTGTTCATCGAAAGCTTCTTGCACTACCGTGAGCGGATGGGAAGCAGTGGGAATCAAACTCTTGGCCACCCCTAAACAGTGGAGGTCCCCAGGGGTTCCTGTCAAGGCCTCGTGTGACGGAACCCTACGTCCCTCCTGGGCAGAACAAAACAGCTAAGGCCCTGGGGTGTCGCATTCCCACGGATGATTGGGGTCAAGAACTTAAACTGATGGTTTCTTGATTCTATTGAAATCGCCTTCCGTAAGTCAACCAATAAACCACCGTAAGAGCTAATGGCAGGACACACAAATACAATGTGCATTACTACCTGTGCTAGTGTCATTTATTAACCTAGCATAACATTTGAGTAGAATTACATGGTATATGAACTTAACACACATAAGAAATGTCTTAATACCGTACAAAATAATTTCAAATGACATTAACACATGTTAATCGTATATTATTACGTGAACAATGACCTTCTGCCTCTTCTGTGGGTGCTAAAACAATTAAATACTTAAACTGTATCGCTATCTTTGTGTCTTTGTTAATGTTTATGTTGCGTTCTGTTCTTTTCCTTCGTACGCGCCAGGAACGCTCTCTCAATAGGGCACATTATTTCAACATAAAAGTCCTTCCAACAAGGCAGAATATAATAATAATAATAATATTAATAATTGATCAGTTTTTTATAGCGCTTTTGAAAGTACTCAAAGACGCTTTACAAATAAGAAAGAAATACACACAGACAAGTACAGTACAGACAATCAAACAAAAGTGAAAAAATAATACTAATACTAAATATTAAACAACACCAGCGGGAGAGGGTTGAAGATGATCTTCATGACAATGTGTGAAACCAATGTGTGACAAATACGTTTCCGTTTCTGAGAAGTACATTTTTTGTTGGTGTATGTTTCCTCTTTACGAGAGGACGTGGACGGATGGGGCTTCTGAATGCAAAGTAGCACACATTCGTTATAGAGCATAAGGGTTTGAGGTGTACAAACGAGTGCCTCCCCTCTAGCAGAGTGAGCCCTGGTCATAGAGTCTGAGGTGCTCAACAGTTCCAGCGCCTTCCAGGAACACCACCGTGTTCTTCAAGGACAGCGGGTGTGAGAGAGTTACGGTAGCAAAGGGTCTTTGAACGCGGGTCCTAGTGATGGTGCCGCCGGTTGGTCTTCAGGCCGAAGAGGATAAAGCAAAACAAAAAAAAAGAGATCCGTCATTACGCGGGAACTCCGGGCGGGGGCTCACCCTGACCGCTAGTTCTGGTGAGCCCTGGCGCTTTGAGTCGGAAACGTGCTGGGGAGGAGGGCGGAGGGAGGAAGATGCGAAGTGAGGAAGGGGGGGGGGGAGGGTGGGGGGAGGAAGGTGAGGGCAGGAAGATGAAGTGAGGAAGGGGGGGGAGGGTGGGGAGGGGGAGGGAGGAAGGTGGGGGGAAGGTTGGGGAGGAAGGGGGGGGGAGGGAGGGGGGGGGAGGGGAGGGAGGAAGGGGGGGGGAGGGCGGTGGAGGGAGGAAAGTGGAGGTGGGAGGAAGGTCCTACAAACTACAGCTGTTTTAAAAAAAAAAAAAACTTAAGACTTATCTTTTTAAAAAAAGCATTTTGCTATTTTCCCTTTGACTGTTTATGTATTATGTTTTAACAAACCCTTTTTATTCAATTTTTTTCTCTCTCTTAAACTCTGTAGCACTTTGAGATTTCTGAATGTAAACTGCTCTACAAATTGAATCTATTTTTATTCTTATTATTATGAAGGCGGGGGGCAGGCTGTGCTTCCGAGGGGATGGGGCCAGTCAAAACAGGCCTTCCTGGAGGGTCAAAAGGTGCCGACGGAGCAAGAAGAGAAGGAATGCGATGGAGCGCCCGGCTGTGCTGCTCTGTCCCGGCTGCCGCTGTGCCGTGCGTCTCCGTAACGTACCCACAGCAGGGTGCTGTAGGGAGCCTCTCCCCCCCCCCCCCCCCCCCCGACACACAGAGCAAGCAGGCCGGGATAGACCACCCACCCCCACCCCCCCCAACATGGAGCTCAGAGGGGCCGGTGGGGCTCTGGTTCAGGACGGGCTTGAAACAACAACAGCCGGCAGGGAGCGGGCTGGCTCTAGAATCTGACGATGACTCCATCTTACCTGCCACCGGAACAAACTGGATCTCCACGTTCACTAATTGACCCTCACGAAAGACCAGGTCAACGGTGACATTGGCTGGATTTCAGCATTGGTCGATAGTTATGTTGTGTTTATCATTTATACAGAATTGATTGCATACAATGGCAATTGAATGGGTATACCCCTTTGATGGGCATTAGTGCACATAACACATTAGTACTATACAATGATCCATTTCATCATCAGATCCCTTCACATGAAGAACATCTGTACCACAATGGAGTCATTAAACCTCAAAATCTAAACGAGGGAAAAGTATGGAGAGAGGAGGTTCCGCAAGGCTTATAACGTCAATGTACGCTGATTAAGGGGAGGTCCTGTCGAGGGCAACCCTGCGTGCCTGAGAGGGGCTGCCGTGGCCCCGGGCGTACAGCCTCTGTGTTTATGGGGTTAGCCAGAGTTCAGAGGCTAATGAGAGGATGTGCGCTGTCCCTCCAGTAGCATCCTCACCACGGCCCCCTTAAATCAGCTTCTAAACCAGCTCTTAAACCAGCTCCTCTGAGTGGGGTCACTTGTCACTGAAGCTGTGCTCCTCTGAAGACCCCCGCTGGTTCACTATGACCTTGGCCAGGATTAGGAGGCGCAGGCTTCTCATCAGTGTCTGCGTGTGTGATTCTAGTTCGGTCCTGATCTTCTATTATAAGAATGATGGCTGGTCAGTCACTGTCACGCCCTGTGGCCCTGATAATAATGAAACAATAAATAATAACACAATAGAGAAATGACAACATATCAATAGTCTAAGGTTTTCTGCTAACGAGTTCAAAAGAAGGCTTGTTTACATTGAAGTAGGTACATATCTACACTCCTAACGAATACAACTATGCAGTTTATCATATTGTGATACACTAAACCACAGTACAAACGCTTAATGCGTACAGAGCGGGCCCAGGAACGTACAGCGACCACATCCTGCCAGGAATAAATCAACACATAGCGCGGTGTTCCTGTTGTCGTTAGCCCTGCAGCGATGCCCTGGCTGATGTCTGCTGGAACACCACCCTCTCAGCGCCGTGGAAGCCAGCGCTGATTAAGAGCTCGCTAGGAACGAGGAGAGTGCCAGCCTGTTTCAAATTTTTTTTTTCTGGAGGTCACGCTGGAATACATTTGCACTTCTGCGAGCGGTTTCATGGGATATCGGGTGTGAATTCCGCTGGGGCCTGAAGTGCCATCTCCTACTGCCTCGCTCCTCTCCTCCTCGCTGCTCCTGCTCCCGCTCCTTCCCCACTTAATTCCACCGCCCTGTGTTTTCACAGCCTGAAGGTGGTTCCCGCACCCCGCTTGGTTATTTGAATAAACATATGTTGTGTTAATTAGCCCGCCGCCAACCGTCCGACAGGAAGACTCTATGGGAGGCTGGGCCGCCTCGGAGTCGCTCGTCCAATCAGAGGCCCCGGATTCACACACACACGCGCGCCGCGGCAAACGCGAGAAAACCCACCCCCTGCTCCCCGTGTGGGTTCGCTCCTCCGACACCTGCGTCCAGCACCACCTCTCAGAACACACCACAGACGCACACCCAGGAAAATACAGCAGCGCTCATCACATTTTCACAGCTGCCTCCAGCGAAGGTGCCAATGCCTCAGCAATCGCTGGTGGAATGAATTAATTTGTTGTGAAGACAGCTCTTAGATTCGCTTTAGCTCCGTCTCCTAGATAAAGAATACGAATCTTCACTGCAAAACATTTCAATTATCTCTGCTGCTAAATCGTCTTTTATTTTTTGCTATTTCTCTCTGTGTGGAAGAGATGATTGTACCTCTGTTCTCTGGGCTGGGCAGCGAGGCAACATGTCTTTCTTTAGTGTTTTTTTGGGGGGATTTCATATCCAAAATCATTTAGGAATTTCCTCTGGGCTTCAGTTAACCAATGACAGCGTGGCTCCTCCGCTTCCTTTCTCCCTGGTTTTTCTTGGCATTGAGGACCGGAGGGACCCCCCCCCCCCCCCCTCAGAGTCCTCCTGGCGTGGCCCCCCTGTCAGATCCCCAGGGGCGGCGAAGCGGACTCCAGGGGTTTAGGGGTGTTGGGGGGGCCGGGTGTGAATTTGTGACCCGCTGGTCAGGCACGCCGTGCCCACCCGCGTCGTCGCAATGCCCCCCCCCCCCCCCCCCCCCTACACGGGTATTTACGGCCCTGGCTCCCCTGGGACTTCTGGGAGGCCCTGGGGGCCAGTCGATGTCAAGCGTACGTCAGGAACATCACAGGATAATCAGACGACATTCTGGTGACCAGCGCATCCAACATATCAGAGCTGGGGTTCATATCGGACCTGGTTCTACCAGCTCTGAGATGACCTGGGGTTCATATCGGACCTGGTTCTACCAGCTCTGAGATGACCTGGGGTTCATATCGGACCTGGTTCTACCAGCTCTGAGATGACCTGGGGTTCATATCGGACCTGGTTCTACCAGCTCTGAGATGACCTGGGGTTCATATCGGACCTGGTTCTACCAGCTCTGAGATGACCTGGGGTTCATATCGGACCTGGTTCTACCAGCTCTGAGATGACCTGGGGACTGGGGTTCATATCAGCCTGGTTTTGCTGCTGCTCTGGACAACCTGTGGTTTATATCAGATCTGGTTCTGCTACTCTTGACCTGAGGTTCATATCAGAGATGGTTCTGCTGCTCTGAGGGACCTGTGGTTTCTATGAAGCCAAGGTCAGGAGGGCAGGGCGCTGGTAGTAAATCTGTTGATTTATCTTTCTCGCGTCGTGGAGCCTCCTAATGTTACTCTGGAGGGGGGGGGGGGGGGGGGAAACGAGCAGGGTATTCACTGAATCAGCGGAAAGGTTGCCAACTAATGGGTGTCAGTCTTCCAAGCTCCATAATATTTTATAACTGCTTGCTCGGTTGTTGGTTTTAAGCGAGTGACGGACCTCTTCATTACGGGAGCAGACATCGCTACAGATCTCCAGCAGGACATGATGCCTCCTGTATCTGTGGTCCGACTCCCGTTCCCCACTGAAATAGTTTTTTATTTGAACGGATGGGTGACCCTTTTAATGGAGGCCTATTAAAATAGAAGCTGCTAGAAGGACACTCTGTCACCCGGTATCGCCTTCTGCATCATCATCATCATCTTCATCATCATCATAATCTTCATCACGACCATTGGTCCGATTTGAAAACCATATGGGATGGGAATGCGTGTGTTCTTCACAAGTGAAGGCGTGTAGGAGTGACACACTGATGTAAATGAAGGACTTATACGCCTTATTTAGACCACATGATAGTCAAGCTAACATCAGTCCCTCATTGGACCTTCTACTTGTAGAACTACCACCAGTTCTGACCGGTTTCTGCCTCTACGTGTGGAGCGGTCAACACACCATTTACACACAACATAGCACCATGTACACACGCAACACAACATCATGTACAGCTTTATGGGTCTGAGATAAGTCAGACCCTGTGGGCGTGGCCTGTACCACTCCGCCCAGGCCCATACAGACTGAAGGTTTATAAGCCACGCCTACAGGGTCGGCTTATAAAACCTTCAGACCTGAAGGTTTAAGATTCACGTCCACAGTGCACATACCTCGTATCTCTGAATCACGCGTTGAAACCTTCGCCGCTCTCCGGCACATACCGAACCTTAAAAACCACGACACCAGAGGATTGAAATGACTCTTCATCAAGACTAAATAACACTACTAACCCTAAAAGTTTAAAATAGGGCCCGAGTTAAAATCTGCTCACCGTTTTCTTTTCTGTTTGAATGTCTTCACGTCTGATAATTCGTCCTGCCGCAACCTGCAATTGAAATAATCCTCTCCTCATTTACATTTGCTAGGAAGGATTTATGTTCCTGCTTACAGAGTTGTAGTACCGCCGCTCACCTAGTGGAACGGCTGAACGTGACAATGAAAGTCGAGCGCTCGGCTGGTTCGTTTCGTGAACTGCTCGAGGGGGCAAACCTGAAGGCCGGCGCGAGATGCTTCCAGAGGGGAACGTGGGTGACGGGACGCTGCGGGGGAGGTCCGACGAAGGTGTGGCCGGGCGGGGTCGCTCAGACCCTGGGCCCTCCGCGCCATCCGTGTCCACCCGGGGTCGACTTCGGCGCTCGTGGACTGAATGCCCCTTGTGGGCTCACCTTGCTGGAGAGGACGCGCGGGGAGAGAACCTCCGGCCCTCGTGGCTGGAAACTAACGGATGAACCGTGTAGTTCACACCTGCCGTGGTGTGTGTGTGTGTGTGTGGTGTGGTGTGTGTGTTGTGTGTGTGTGTGTGGTGTGTGTGTGTGTGTGTGTGTGTGTGTGTTGTGTGTGTGTGTTGCGCGCGCGCCGCAGAAAGTCGTCTCAGCCCCGGGCAGGTTCAGTGCACTCCACGCAACCACATGTGGACATGGGTGCCTGAGGGGCGCTTCTGTTTTGGTTTAATAATCTAAATATGACGTTTCGTTATAGTCGGGTTTAATGTAGGAGATGCTGAGCTGGTGGCACCTCGGCTGAAACGTGATGCTGTCGGGGCCCTCGGGAGCCGCGGCGTAAACCATCCTCACAGTCAGACCCGTTAGGAGGACGCGTTTCAACTTCGTAGGCTACTTTAATCAATCTCTCTAACGGAAGCATAATCTCTAGTGACCCTCAGCACAGCGGGCGTTTAGTGTCGGTAGATTTGAGTTATCCTTTCCTGCTTGTTCCTTCAAATTTTCTGTTGTTTTCCTTCAAACTTCGGCTGATGGCTCCCAACAATCATCTGAGTTACATTTAAATGTTATTGATTTATTGTGAGGGCGAACTTTGTAAAAAAAAACTATATCTTTAAATTAGTTAATATTGAGTTCAATATCTATTTAACGAAATCGAGCACCATCCTTCATTCAGTATCCTAACGTTAGAAAATCAACTCCACTACTTATGATCTTAATTCCATATTTTTAAAAAAAGGATCGTAAAAGAAACAACAATTTGGCCTATATTTTAACGGAGAAATTTTGGATCACATGAAGGCCGTAAAGTTCGTGCTGTATGCGCCTGCTTACACGTTTAAAATAATGATTACCTTAAATTAAGCTTAGCCTATTCAATATAACTGTAAAGATCGGATCCACTTATTTAAATCCGAAGGAGTCTTTGAGTCATAAAAAATGACTTTCGGTAGACATGGAACATGTTGGAGGTGCATTACTTTCATAAAATAAAACTGGTTAGACTCGCTTCTCTTATAATAATTCATAATGGGTCGACAGCATGGCATTACAAGACGAGTTTCGGACATGTTTTAGAAATTTCTGCAAAATACCCGATAAATTCATCCCAATAGTCCGATCAGAATATTGGTGATGTATTCAACTAATAGAATTAGAACCTGGTTGCAGGCGCCCTATGTCCTCTTAAGCTGACATTCTAGATAGAAAGACAGCGTCTCATTTAATTGGATGGTTTAAATGAAAAGCGTGTGCGGGCGACATTTGGGAACGGGGGTGGGCTCCACGCATAAGCACCGGTCGACCCCTATCAGGCCCTGATTCCCGTCCCACAGACAGCGCCCCGCAAACACGATGCACCGACCGGAAACACGAAAGGAAAGGAGACCCTCAAAGGGCGATGTAGGAACAGCGCAGGGTATAATTCATACCGCAGGCTGTCTCCCACGCGAGACACGTCCCGAGGACCAACCTCGCAATCAAATCACTAAGAACATTACAGCACACAAACGCCGTGCGTAAAGAAAGACTCGTTAAGCCAGTAGTAAGCAGAGGACCCTCAAGTGGACGTAAAAGAGACGTTAACGAAAGGTCCCAGAACGCTCACTTGGTTCTCTCGTGCGGTTGTGAAGTTGAGTCCTGGGGGGTCCGTGTCGTTGATTCAGGGAGGATAAAGTTGCTGCCATTTCGTCTCGCGGGCTGCAGTATGTCTTCCGGCGCACGCGAGCCTCCACGAAGCGGGTTCGCTGAACGAAACGGGAACAACGCGGATATGCAACATGAACACCACCGAGCCCGCCGGGGCCGCGAGAGAGAGGAGTGGGCCGGCAGAGGCGCCAGCGCTGGTACGTCAGCATGTTGAGCGGGACGGAAGCTCCGCCTTCAGAAAGGATGGCATTGATCCGACTATGCGAGCCTCCACTCTGCACGCGCGGCGGAGTAAGGATCTAGAGGGGACTTCAGATGGGTAAAAGTAAGCAGAGACGCGCGCTTCTACTTCGCGGGACACGGTGCCCGTGAGCGAGGCCGAAAGACGACTCGCTCGCGCTGCGTACCACCCGGACACCGAGCAGGCGGGGGGAGTGTTCGGCGGGACAGGCAGGCAGCAGGCCTGATAAACCCAGACCCAGAGCCTCGCAGGGCAGCGGGCCGTGTACGATGTACGCGGAGGGATGCGCTCCGGCGGACTACGGAGAATAAGTATATATCGCACAAGACAGAGCACGACGGGGGTTCTCGAGCGCCGATAAAGAACCGTGTACCACCCCTCCAGCCAGAGAATAGCCGAAACAGCAGAATTACCGTTGCTGTCCCAGCCGCCTTTCAGCATGGCTATACCGGTCCCGCGCTCGGCCCTCTGTATCCTCGGTGCCTGGGCCTACCGGTGTGCGGGAAGAAACCCACGCGCTCCTCAATAACTACGCT
Source organism: Melanogrammus aeglefinus (assembly GCA_900291075.1). Lineage (NCBI taxonomy): Eukaryota > Metazoa > Chordata > Actinopteri > Gadiformes > Gadidae > Melanogrammus > Melanogrammus aeglefinus. Next base: position 9,742 of record OLKM01006763.1, read on the forward strand.
CTGGGCCAAAGATCTTCCACAGTTCCAAGAAACGAGATGAATCATCACCAAGCCAGCGCGGCTAAGAGGCTTAAGATTAAAGAATATAAAAGCTAATATAGATATAAGACCATGTGAGTCCTCCCAATTAGTCATTCTAGTAAGTAAATTAAGCATGTGATAATTCTTAAGATCATCTGGGGCCCCCAGTTCATGCCGTGGTGAGGCCCTTATGGTTGACGGACTAAACGGATTAACCTTAACTATTTAGATCTAGCTTTAATGAAATACACGCTGTGAGTAGCAAAACCGACACAGAACGAAAAGGGGTCTGGAAAGGTCCCGAATACTCGGGACAGTACGAGGTCTGAAGGCGGATGTTCTTGGAGAGCAGGGGAGAGGTAGGACTAGACGTCCGAGGTTCATCTGACCCCTCTCAGGGTTAGAGGGTTATCCACATCGGACCCCGACGCGGCTTGGGGGGGGGGGGGGGGGGGGGTTCATGAGTCCTCGCCGCCTGCGTCCGTCCCACTCTAAATGCTTGCTGGCCGATCAAAAGCCGCGTCGACAGCGTCTGCAAGCGCTTCCAGGCGCGTCTCTTAGATGAGACCACACGGCGCTGCTGTGGAATAGGAATGAATTGTTTACAAACTACAGCCTCTGTCGTTAACCAAACGGCTCAGGTAGGACCCACAGAGAGTCAGGTCTTCTCCCAAAACGTCTCCTACCTACAATGATATAGTAAATATTTACTAGAGTGAACCTTTGTTAAAGGGTTTGGGTTAGTGTTACAGTTGCGACGTATGCGAAAGCCTTGATGGGAGTCAAACGGCACAAAAGGCACAAAAGCTCCGACTCAGAAGGGGATCGGAAAAGCCCCTGAACGCCATAGTGGGTGGGTGAAGTGGGCCGGTTTTCCAACTGTTTAATAAATTAGAAGAGAAGAAATAGGGCCTAATCATTTCCAGGGCTGGGCCATAATGTGGTGTTGCTCCGAGGTAGGTACGTTATGGAGACCACATTAAAATCGGACAGCTCACGTAATATGGTGAAGGTGAGGTAGTGTATTTTATTTTGTGTGGTGCGGGGTGTATATTTGCAGTATTTTAAGTATGCATTGCAATTCTGAAGGTGTGATGAGATGGTGGTATGTTTGTGCATGCATGTTGGAGTCTGTTCATTCGGGTGCATAGTGTAATGCATAAGCAGTAGATTTGTGTGTGTGTGGTGTGGTGTGTAGTTGTGTGTGTGTGTTGTGTGTGTGTGTGGTGTGTGTGGTGTAGTGTAGGTGGGTGTGTTGTGTGTGTGTGTGTGCTGTGTGGTCTGTATTTGTGTGTGTGTGTGTTGTGTGTGTGTGTGTGTGTGTGTGTGTTGTGGGTGTGTGTGTGTGGTGTGTGTGGTGTGTGTGTTGTGTTCTAGCATGCTTGTGTAGGTGTTGTAACTTGCATGAGTAGGTGTGTTGTGTTTGTGTGTTGTGTGTGTGTTATTGTGTGTTTGTGTGTTTGGTGCGTGTGTTTTATTGTGTGATTTTCTGGTGTTTGTTTGTGGTGATGTGCTCTATAACAGGTGGGTGCGAACCAATGGCCCCTGCTATTTTTTTTTTTTTTTTTTTTTACAAGTCTAGAACTAGAATATCATAGAATTGAAGTTCAGGGTAGATTATCAAGGTCCTTGGATATGAGTCTATCTTATAAAATACCCGTAAAAGAGAAGTAAAACAGTCCTCTGGCAGGAGCCCAATCCGTTTCGTAGCTGATAATCTTCAACAAACATACAAGGAAAGAGAAAACGATAAGCATGAAGGTTTTGAAGAATCACGCACATCCTAAAGGAAGATGGCGGGTTCTATAACGCAGCTTGATTTGTAACACCACTAACATTATCAGCAGACTCGTGAGAGTCGTCTTTCTCTCTGATGCGAAAGGTCGAGGGCCGTCACTGGAAACGCTAAATAACAAACAAAAATCTGAATCTCCATGCTGGTGTGCTGTTCTCATATCAGATGGTGTTTGCTTTAATCAGACTTTAATACTGAATGTTTACATTTATCACCACCGTGTTGAATGTCCCTCGCTAGAGAGACTAAGACGAGATGGAAAGATATGGAGCCTTTCAATCCGGCAGAAGGCAGGCAGGCAGGCAGGCAGGCAGGCAGGCACACAGGCAGGCAGGCAGGCAGGCAGGCAGCAGGCAGGCAGGCAGGAGGCAGGGGCAGGCAGGGAGAGAGGGAGTGGGAGTAGGGAGAGAGGGAGTGGAGAGGGAGAGAGGGAGTGGGGAGAGGGAGAGAGGGAGTGGAGAGGCAGTGGGAGAGAGGGAGTGGGAGAGGGAGAGAGGGAGTGGGAGAGGGAGAGAGAGAGAGAGAGAGAGAGAGAGAGAGAGAGAGAGAGAGAGAGAGAGAGAGAGAGAGAGAGAGAGAGAGACTGGTCAAAAGCTCCAGAATTTTAGATTAGGCCTTGTGGTTGGATGGGTCAGCTATATAGTCCTGCACCTGTTGGATGGTTCCAGAAACAGGATGGATTTCTTCAACGCGCTTTCGTGTTTGGTAGTTTCTTTCAGCTTTGCGCTGGCGTGAGAGAAATGCACCGAGGTGAAGGTTCCTTCTTCCGGCGCCCTGCTTCTGGGGGCTTGATATACCCTCCCCTCTCGGAGGGCTGGCAGCAGATGCATGAATGACCCACCCACTTTTCAAGTTCTCCCATGAACTTCTACTGCCATCATATCAGAGAGCGCCGTGTGTGTGTGTGTGTGTGTGTTGTGTGTGTGTGTTGTGTGCGCCGTGTGTGTGTGTGTGTGGTGTGTGGTGTGTTGTGTGTGTGTGTTGCTGTTGTGTGTGTGTGTGCGCGTGACGGGCGCGCCGTACGCGTCGCGTGTGGTGTGTGTTGCTTAATTCAATTCCTTACTACAATTAAATTATTGAATTCATGTTATTCGGTTGGAGTAGAGAAGAGAGTGCGACCTTTCTCTACTGGTTCATGTCCATAATATACGATGAATGGAAGTTATGTAAACAGAGGAGGGGCTGGGCGTTTCGGTTGGGACGGAGGTGGTATCACTTTCCCATTGTTTCAAGTTAACATCCACCTGTTAACTTCTTTTGGTGGTAAATCACGCCTGTATTTTACGCTATTTAGGACTCTGGGTATATTGTAAGATAGGAGAAACATATGTTGAGGGATGGCGCGGGGTTTAGGTAGTTGGAGAGACTAGGAGATAAGGCTCCACCAGTTCTTCGTGACCTTTCGGTCGTGGGTCCAGTAGCCCGTACTGACTCCGTGAGGGACTCAGGCCCAGACTCTCCTGACCAAGAAAGTGAGCTGCTTATTTCCGGGGCTGTAGCCGAAAAACTCGGCTCCTTAGAATAATAGTATCTACAAGATAGAGTTGTGATGTGCTTAGCTGGACAAAAAATACGCTGTACGTGATACATATAATTGAGAGCAAAGATGGTGATGGGTAGAACTGCAAAGAATGTTGCTTCGAGTGGAACCCGCTGGTGGTGCAGTCCAGCGTGAAGCCTGCTGGAGAGGCACTTGCGTTCAGGACGAGAACCATAGTGGTTGTCTCAAAACTATACAGACTCTGAGTCCAAAGCAGGACACCTTTGCCACTCATTGCAGCGCAAACTTTTTCTTTCGGTTTTTGTTGCAAATCTCCTTATAGTTTAAAACAAATCAACAATTGTATGTATCCGTTTATGATATATCTAGAATCATTTTCCTATTTGTATTATTTATTATAT
>OLKM01006764.1:0-13456 GCA_900291075.1 Melanogrammus aeglefinus
ATTTTTTATTTTTTGGGAAAAAGTGGTTAAACGCTGGCCACCTACGTGTTCCGAGAGGAGAAAAAGAGGGAGAATGGAAGGCACGGCTGCACAGAGATTTACCGTCAAAGTCATCAAATTCATAAATTTTCCAAACCACATTATCTAGCTATGTTCGTTCCCAGGGACGGTAAAGTTTGAACGGTGCCCCCAGCCGCCGGCAAATGTACCCTGTATGTACAACTCGCGAGCGTCCTTTCTTCCCAGTTAATTTAAGCTGTAAGCTAACACACATAAGATGAGCTGTCTGATTTTGGCCCATTTCCTCCCTGAGAAGAGAAAAGAAAGAGGGGGGAGGAAGAGGGGGGGGTGGGGGGGGGGGGGGGAGAGAAGAGACTTGAATCATTTTGGGAAAAAATGACAACAAAAAAAATCATGTAGGCAAGTATTTTTTTTTTTTGTTTTTGTTTTTTCATCAGAGAATCACATTTCAAGTGGTTCTTCATACATTGGTTGTAACAGAAATCATTGCTGCGTTTGGAAAGCACCAAATGTAAAAAGGTTAGTAGGCCTAGTCTTCTGCAAGGCTGGTTGGCTTTACCAACAGTTTTGAAATACATTTATTTCAATATGAACAAAATAGACCTAAATTCTTCTGTTTGGTCTCGGTCTTGGAGTTGGTCTCGCCCCTCCACGGTCTTGGTCTTGTCTTGGTCTCGGCCCCGCAAAAGTCTTGGTCTTGTCTTGGTCTCGGTATACTCTGGTCTCGGCCTTGTCTTGGTCTCGGGTTAGGTGGTCTTGACTACAACACTACCACACTCACACCAATCCGAGACAAGTATGGGAGGGAATAATAGCAATTTCTGACTACAAAGGGACTGCGTCACCCCCCCAGACCAGCTGTGCTACCCTGACTGAAGAGCTGAATCAGTTTTATGCACGGTTCGACAGGGACAATAATGGTCAGCTGCCTCTGCCCCTACCCTCTGACGATGCTGCACCAACTCTGACCCCCCACGAGGTCAGACTCTGCCTGAAAAACATCAACCCGAGAAAAGCGGCAGGACCAGATGGTGTGGCAGGCCGCGTACTAAAGAATTGCGGTGACCAGCTGACAGAGGTATTTACAGACATTTTCAACCGCTCTCTAGCCCTTTCACATGTCCCCCCATGTTTCAAAGCATCAACCATTATACCTGTGCCAAAAAAGACTGCAGTCAAGTGCCTGAACGACTATAGGCCAGTGGCTCTCACCCCCATACCTGCTAAATGCTTGGAAAGGCTGGTCATGAAACACATAAGAGGCATCACACCAGCTTCCTTTGATCAACACCAATTTGCCTACAAAGCGAACAGATCTACAGAGGATGCAGTAGCCCTGCTGCTTAACACTGCACTGGAGCACCTGGAGTTAAAGAACACTTACATCCGTATTCTCTTTATAGATTACAGTTCTGCATTCAATACGATCCTTCCAGGCAAACTCATCTCCAAACTTCAGGACTTAAACCTCAATGCTTCACTGTGTAACTGGGTATTGGACTTCCTGACCAATCGCACACAGAGTGTACAACTGGGGAAGCATCACTCTTCAAATCTGACCATCAGCACTGGCGCCCCACAAGGTTGCGTGCTCAGCCCACTTTTATACACCCTCTACACCCATGACTGTGCTCCCTCTTGCCCATCCAACTACATCTTCAAATTTGCAGATGATACAACAGTGCTTGGCCTCATCTCCAACAACGATGAGGCTGCCTACAGGCAAGAAGTGGGAAACCTGGCAGTCTGGTGTTCTGAGCACAACCTCAGTCTCAACATTAGGAAAACCAAAGAGATGATCATTGACTTCCGGAAGTCTTCCCAGCATAATCACCATCTCCCACTCTACATCAACGGTGAAGAGGTTGAGCGTGTCACCTCTCTAAAGTTTCTGGGTCTGACACTGACGGAGGAGTTGTCCTGGGTCAAAAACACAGCTTCCGTTTTGGGGAAGGCCCAGCAACGCCTCTTTTACCTCCGGAAGTTGAGGAAAGAACACCTTCCTCAGAGGCTGCTGTTTAACTTCTACCGCTGCGCTATAGAGAGTGTGCTTACATACTGCCTGAATGTATGGTCCTACAGCTGTACAAAGGCGGAGCAGACAGCCATCCAGAGGCTGATTAAAACAGCGGGAAGGATCATTGGAGTAGAGCTGCCCGACATCTTGTCCATCTCCTCCTCTCGTTGCCTGCAGCGCTCTAAACACATCCTCACAGACCCTTCTCATCCTGCCCATCATCTGTTCCTGTTACTCCCGTCAGGGAAAAGGTTCAGATCAAAAAAGGCACGCACCTCCAGGATGGCAAAGAGCTTCCATCCCTGTGCAATAAGGCTCCTCAACAGCTTGACCACCCCACCCCCCACCCCCTTCATCTCCCCCCGCCCCCGGCCCAGCCCTCCCTGCCCCCCATGGACTGCACTCTAAGACTTGATGCTCCTTAATATGGAGATATGGAGATATATTGCTTTTATTATTATTTTTTTATGTATGATATTTATGAATCTATTTATTAATTGTTATTTATTATTATTTAGCTGTGTAAGTCTGGTTGCCTCTTACTGTCTCGTTGTCTTTATGGCAATGACAAATAAAGTACTTTGAACTTTGAATTGCCACTCCAGCACGCTCCCTCAGATCTTCCTCCTCTCTCCACCTCACTGTCCCCCCTGCTCTCCTCAGCACCATGGGGAGCAGAGCTTTCAGTCGCTCTGCTCCCCGACTCTGGAATTCTTTACCATCTCACATCCGTAACATTGACTCTCTCCCTCTTTTCAAAACAAAAATCAAAACCCACCTGTTTCAAATTGCCTATCCACCCCACCACCCCTCACCCTAACACTTCCCTTTTATTCTGCACAGTTTTATTTATTTGTTCTTTTCATTATTCATTCTTACTGATGTGTTTATTGTTGTTTATTCTGTGCTTTTTAATGTTGTTTATTCCGTGCTGTGTGTTTTGTTTTGGTGTTGTTTATTGATTATTTATTCTGTGTTTTTGATGATTTTAAATGCTGTAAAGTGTCCTTGAGTGGCGTGAAAGGCGCTTTCTAAATAACATTTATTATTATTATTATTACTTCACCCACCACTGTGTCGGGTAATACTTTCCAGTCAGGTCCGATCAAATTTGCATATTTAATGCATTCGTCATACGGCGCTGCACAGTTCCACAACCATTACTTTCAACATCCTCTCTTGCTGAACTGCTGAGTAAAATCTCTCTTGCTGAGTAAAAATCACTTCTGATGGGAAAAAAAGATGCGTATGAAAAACACTTTTCTTATCTATTGTTACTATATTGTTTAAAATGTACACATATATTAAAAATATATATAGCGTATAAAAAGTGGCTGGTAAAAAAGATGAGCGGCTGGTGGGCAAAAAAAGTTAATTTCCATCCCTGCTATAGGAGTAATGAACGTTGTCAGCTTGCGGCTATTCTCCTCCAACGGGATTTGCCAAAATCCGCATGAAGCGTCGAGAGTGGAGAATATCTTCACTACAGCCAGCTTTGGAGCGATGTCTTCAAGCGTTGGCAAAATGTACCTCTCACGCTTTGCTACAAAATGCTCGTGAAACTTCTTTATCACAACGTCATAATCATTCTCAGGGCTTACTTTGTCACGGTCTCTCCTACCAGGTCCTAGCTGCCGCTAGTTTCGCTCCTTGTCCGTCTTGTCTGTTCCTGTTTGTTGTGTCAGTGTTTCATGTGCGGGGGCGTGGTCTGTGCAGTTCCCCGAACCAGCCTCGTTGATCACCCGCACCTGACAGTCATCTCCAATCAGGATCACCTGTATATCTACCCCAGCCTTCCAACCACTCGTCGCCAGATCGTCAGTTGTACTACCATGTTGAGTAGCTTCTTGATTCTTCACCCGGTATTCCTAGTTTCCTAGTTTACTCGTGTTCTAGTCTGCGCATTCCTGATAACTGTTCTGTCTTCTACCAACCATCACCATCACGACCACCCTTCAAGCCTGCTCTACTTCCGGAGTTACCATCACCACCGGATCGTCGGGTGTGGCTGTCGGTTCGGCTGCCAGCCGACTCATTCCACCCCGGTTCAGACCACCCGGTCCGTGGAGCCAGGATTACCATCAACGGATGCAACCACCAGCACCAACCGTTAACATCCGTGGATTAATAAACTGTTCAACTGATACCTCTCTCGTCTGTTGTTACTCGTGCCGTGCGCTTGGGTCCTTCCTGTCTTTAACCGTAACAGTACGATCTGGCCACGACATGGACTCAGCCGACACAGGTGACACAGCCGCTTCCTTTGCCGCTCGCGTAGCGAGTTTAACCGTGGAGGTACACCGCCAGGGCGTCCTCGGGGAAGAACATTCCCGGAACCTGAGGGAGGTTTCCGCGAGCCTAAGCCGGTTTGCCACTGCTCTGTCGTCACTCGAATCCCGGGTGGCACTTCTGACTCCGTCGTCTGGTTTGTTCGCTGGTTCCCCTCCTACGGTCCCTGTCGTTCGCCGGGAGCCCTACGTTCCAACTCCGGCACCATATGAGGGCGACCCAGGGGCTTGTCATGGCTTCCTTCTCCAAGTAGGAGGAGTTTTTCAGCAACAGCCGCTCACCTACGACACCGAAGCCTCCCGCATCGCCTACCTCATCGCCTGCCTTCGGGGGGTAGCGCTTACCTGGGCTTCAGCACAGATGGACCGCGGGGGCCCCGAGGCCTCTAACTACCAGACTTTTACGAAGGCAATGCGGAGGACCTTCGACCATCCAGTTCGGGGACGAGACGCCGCTCAGCGTCTTCTGGATCTACGCCAGGGTTGCCGCAGCGTGGCGGAGCTTGTGATCGAGTTCCGGACCTATGCGGCAGAGAGTGGCTGGCGTGACGACGCATTGAGAGACGTTTTTCAGCGATCTCTGGCCGACCACCTACGGGACGAGATTGCATTGCGGGATGAGCCGTCCGATCTAGAGGCGCTCATAACTCTGGCTATGCAGTTAGACAATCGCATTCGGGAGCGAAGGAGGGAGAGCTCCATCCGGACCCCGCCATCCGTTCCCTTCCAGTCCACGACAACGAGACCTCCATCATGGGTCACCGACACTTTCCGAGCGTCTCCGAGTCTTCCCGAGCCTGAGCCCATGCAGCTGGGGTGCGCGCATCTAACCCCGGAGGAGCGCGACCAGCGGCTTCGGACGGGTTCCTGCATGTATTGCGGGAGGGGGGGTCATATCCGCCTCCACTGCCCCCTGCGCCCGGGAAACGGGCCGGCTCGGTCGTAATGGGGGTCTACCGATCGAGCTGCATTCCCAATTACGTCAACTCCCGCACCTTGCTCAAGGCCACACTATCGTGGCGGAACCGTTCTTTACACCTCTCCACCCTCGTCGATTCTGGAGCAGACGAGAGTTTTTTGGACCGAGAGGTGGCACGACAGCTGGGAGTAGACATCATTCCACTCGACGTGTCAATGGAAGTGAGCACTCTCAACGGAATGCACCTGGCCAGGATAGAGCATAAGACCGCTCCCTTGTCCCTGCTGCTTTCCGGGAACCATCAAGAGCAAATTTCATTTCATCTCATTGACTCACCCCAGTCTCCTGTAGTACTGGGTCATCCCTGGCTTCGTCTTCATAACCCCAGTTTAGAGTGGACCTCCGGTAAGATCTCTGCTTGGAGTACCCACTGTCTATTGAACTGCCTACGTTCCGCCTCAGCACCTGTGACAGCCGCCCCACAGCCCGTTCCAGAACCCCCGGACCTCACGTTGATGCCCCAGGATTATCATGAATTGGGCCCGGTTTTCAGTAAACAACACGCACTATCTCTGCCACCACATCGCCCGTACGATTGTGCTATTGACTTACTTCCTGGTTCCTCTCTCCCTAGCAGCCGCCTGTTTAACGTCTCTCCTCCTAAACGAGAGGCCATGGAGGTATATATCCGGGACTCTCTCACCGCGGGGCTTATTCGTCCCTCATCCTCACCGGTAGGGGCAGGGTTTTTTTTTGTTGCAAAGAAGGACAAGACCCTTCGTCCCTGCATTGACTATAGGGGTCTCAATGACATTACGATAAAGAACAAATATTCGTTGCCTCTCATAGACTCAGCCTTTGTTCCTCTGCGGGGCGCTACCATTTTCACTAAATTAGACCTCCGTAACGCCTACCATTTGGTTCGCATCCGCGAAGGGGATGAGTGGAAGACGGGCTTCACTACTCCGTTAGGTCACTTTGAATACCTTGTGATGCCCTTTGGACTTACCAATGTCCCTGCAGTATTTCAGACCCTGGTCAATGACATTTTGAGAGACATGCTCCATCAGTTTGTGTTTGTGTACCTTGATGACATTCTGACTTTCTCTCGATCCCTCGCAGAACACAAGCTACATGTCCGTCAGGTCCTGCAGCGCCTCTTGGAGAATCGGCTGTTTGTCAAGGCGGAGAAATGCGAATTCCATGTGCCATCAGTGGCCTTCCTGGGATTCATCATCGGCCAGGGGAGGCTAGAGATGGATCCAGGGAAGGTAACTGTCGTCACAGATTGGCCGACTCCCACTAATCATAAGCAGCTCCAGCGTTTCCTGGGATTCGCAAACTTCTACAGAAGGTTCATCAGGAACTACAGCCACATCGCCGCACCTCTCACGGCGCTCACCTCTGTCAAGGTGGCATTCAGATGGACCCCTGAGGCCGCAGCGGCCTTCGAGGTGTTGAAGCGTCGCTTCGTCTCTGCCCAGATTCTCACGCAGCCCGATGGCAAGCTACAGTTCGTGGTCGAGGTTGACGTATCGGACACCGGGGTTGGAGCAGTTTTGTCCCAGCGCTCAGCTATGGACGGTAAGCTTCACCCTTGCGCCTTCCTCTCTCGAGGGCTAACTCCCCCAGAGCGGAACTACGACGTGGGAAACCGGGAGCTCCTCGCCGTCAAGCTCGCTCTGGAGGAGTGGCGTCACTGGCTGGAGGGAGCGGAGCTGCCGTTCATCGTGTGGACGGACCATAAGAACTTAAGTTACATCCAATCCGTAAAGCGTCTCAACTCTCGCCAGGCCAGGTGGGCGTTATTTTTTGGTCGTTTTAAGTTGTCCCTTTCTTATCGCCCAGGTTCCCGCAACATCAAGCCGGACGCTTTGTCCCGGTTGCACTCCGTGGACGAGGGGTGTTCCGAGTTGGACTCCATTCCACCGCCTACCTGCGTAGTGGCCACGTTGGTCTGGAGGATCGAGTCCTTGGTGACCCAGGCCCAGGCTCACCAGCCCGACCCAGGTACTGGTCCTCCCGGTCGGTTGTTCGTTCCGGATGCGGTTCGTTCGGACGTTCTGCAGTGGGGTCATTCATCGAGGCTGGCTTGTCATCCTGCGATCAACCGCACCCTGGCCTTCCTGCACCACCGGTTCTGGTGGCCTACCATGGACCGGGACACCCGGGCTTTCCGTTGCCGCATGTGCCACCTGTGCACGCAGTAAGACGTCCAACAATCCTCGCTCTGGACTGCTTCGCCCGCTGACTATCCCCAGTCGTCCGTGGTCCCACATCGCCCTTGATTTCATTACCGGTCTCCCCCCATCCAGAGGTAACACCACCATACTCACCATTATAGATCGGTTTTCGAAGGCAGCCCACTTCGTCGCTCTGCCCGGACTCCCATCCGCGAAGGAGACCGCAGAGCTCATAGTGTCCCAGGTTTTCCGCATACACGGCATACCCGCTGTCATCGTCTCGGACCGGGGTCCCCAGTTCATCTCCCAGGTGTGGCGAGCGTTCTGTTTGGCTCTGGGAACTACGGCCAGCCTCTCTTCTGGGTATCATCCTCAGACCAACGGACAGGCAGAGCGGACAAACCAGGAACTGGAAGGCATGCTGCGCTGTGTCACAGCCACCAATCCCGCCTCATGGAGTTTCATCTTCCCTGGGTAGAGTACGCACACAACACACACCGTAATGACACTACCGGAATGTCCCCCTTTCTCTGCTCTCTGGGCTACCAGCCCCCGCTGTTTCCCTCGCAGGAGGCAGAGATTGCTGTTCCCTCGGTTCGGGCCCATATCCTACGCTGCCAACGCACATGGAACAAGGCTCGCGCTGCTTCGGGCGTCCACCCGCTCCCAGCGACAGGCCAACCGCCACCGGACACCGGCGCCCCAGTACGTTCCTGGCCAGAAGGTCTGGCTCTCAACGAAGGACCTCCCGTTGAAGGTAGCCTCTCGGAACCTCGCGCCCCGGTTTGTTGGTCCTTTTGAGATCGAGGCCATCATTAATCCTTGCGCTGTGCGTCTCTGGCTCCCTCCTTCCCTTCGGGTTCACCCCACCTTTCATGTCTCTTTGTTGAAACCCATCATTGACAATCACCCGGCGTGGACGGTCCGGCGGTTGCTGGATGTCCGCCCTAGGGGACGCGGATTCCAGTACCTGGTGGACTGGGAGGGTTATGGACCAGAACACCGGCAATGGGTATCGCGGAGCATGATCATGGATGATGCACTAATTACAGACTTCCATCGAGCTCATCCTACTGCCAGACGTCCGCCAGGTGGCGCCCGTAGAGGGGGGGGTACTGTCACGGTCTCTCCTACCAGGTCCTAGCTGCCGCTAGTTTCGCTCCTTGTCCGTCTTGTCTGTTCCTGTTTGTTGTGTCAGTGTTTCATGTGCGGGGGCGTGGTCTGCGCAGTTCCCCAAACCAGCCTCGTTGATCACCCGCACCTGACAGTCATCTCCCATCAGGATCACCTGTATATCTACCCCAGCCTTCCAACCACTCGTCGCCAGATCGTCAGTTGTACTACCATGTTGAGTAGCTTCTTGATTCTTCACCCGGTATTCCTAGTTTCCTAGTTACTCGTGTTCTAGTCTGCGCATTCCTGATACTGTCTTTCTACCAGCCATCACCATCACGACCACCCTTCAAGCCTGCTCTACTGCCGGAGTTACCATCACCACTGGATCGTCGGGTGTGGCTGTCGGTTAGGCTGCCAGCCGACTCATTCCACCCCAGTTCAGACCACCCGGTCCGTGAGCGACAGATTACCATCAACGGGATGCAACCACCAGCACCAACCGTTACCATCCGTGGATTAATAAACTGTTCAACTGATACCTCTCTCGTCTGTTGTTACTCGTGCCGTGCGCTTGGGTCCTTCCTGTCTTGAACCGTAACATACCTCGTCATCATCGTCTTCGCTCCGGTCAAACACAAACGAATCATATATAGCCTCCGCCTCACTTCCCATAGCATAGAGAAGCGTGTTCACCTACACTACACCACTGTCCCGGTCTAGTTTCGTTGCCACTCGATAGCGATCAAAACGTCGGCCCCACATCGGCCACTCAGCCGGACGGGTGAAATCAAACACCATGTCATGTGAGGAGGCATTAACCGTGACTACCATGTAGGTTTCATTAATAGACTCGTGCTTTATTTCCGGACACATAGATATGACGTCACAGGTACAACAGTACGGTGGCCCATACATTCATATATCACTACAACATCCATGTAAAAATTTTGCGCGGTGTTCTGACCCCACGAAAACAAGGTCGCATGGAAAATGGAGCCGTGTCATTGGACCTATCGATTTCTCAGGTCATCCAATCAAATGAGGCCCCGCCCAGTGTGCACAGCTTGAATTCCCATCATTACGTGATAATGAGACAGCCGTTACGGATACGCGCAGGGCCAGACTGGTTAGCAAGCGATTTTTTTGAGCCAGCGGTCACTACCGAGGCTGGTACTCAGGCTACTAACAACGTTTATAGGCTTGAAACTGTCTACTGACACAGTGCTGAAATGGGCTCTGTAGGAGGGGGAGATGCAGGAATGTTGTTGGATTCAACAATTTGTGGCAGCAAAAAAAAATCTCCCTATCAAAGCCATCAAGGCCAACAGCAGAGTAGCCTACGAAAAGAATAGACCACTACAGGCGCAGCGCCAGGATTTCAATTTTGGATGGGCCAGAGTAATTTTGGATGGGCCACTGCTCTCAGAAATAATAACACGAACATACATATAGTAGTCTGTGGAAATTATTTCAACATGACTCGTATCGTGTCTATATATTGCGCCTTGAGAAGGAACACACACCATTTCTGCTGAGACGAGCTTTGACATCGCGGTGCGCCGCTCTCTCTCCCATTAAAAGTTCATCTAGCTCACCCAGCAGGACCTCTTCTTCTCTCTCCTGTCTCTCTCTCTCCCTCTCCTGTCGTCTCTTCTCTCTCCCTCTCTCGGCTCTCTCTCTCCCTCTCCCTCTCCCTCTCCCTCTTCCTCTCCTCTCTCACTCTCATCTCTCTCTGTCCTGTACCGGTAATATGTTTAACCAAATGTACAAAAGCCAAACATCAAATCAGAATGCGTAGCCCACTTTCTTTTAAACTCTACAGACATTTATATTTCATAAAGTAATAAAATATCTGGGACATTATTCAAATAAAAGAAGTCCTTACAATAGCCTATGTCATGAAACAAGTAAGCCTAACATCAGTGTTTCGTCTTCTCCTTTTTTTTTTAACTCACAGACATATTTATTTCAATAAAGCAGGCTAATAAAATATCACTAACATAGCCTATAACATTAAGACGGAAAAAAAAAAGGAAGGAAAAACATATAAACACAAAGGAAAAACATACAAAGAAAAACATATAACGCAAAGACTCAAGGAAGTTTACCAGCATTTTTGACCTATGTTCACCGGAAATCCGCGTAGAGGCATCTCCCTGCTTTGCAAACTGTAAGCACAATGTCAAGTATTAACCTTTTATGTGCTCCCGATTTCTTTCATTATCTCATTCTTTTGTCGGCCCTCTGTGTTGATGAGCTTGATGGGAATGATTGGTGGCCACGATCCGATTTGTTACATTCTCTGTAATTATTATATTTTTTCCACAGCCATCTGATGGCTCTGCTGCCTTTCATGTTTAAAACAAGCTGTGTTCATGTGCTTCCATCTTTTATATTCCACTTTGTTCTGAATTTTTTCTTCCCCGCCTCTCTCTCCAAAATGCGACACATTTTACAAACACCGCGTCCCTTGACGACACTGTATTTCTAAAATACGCACTTCTCGTACCAGTGTGAGGAGAAAGCTCCTGGCCTTGTGCCGCAAAAACTGTGATGGGGTACTGCTATTAAGTTTCGTCTGTGTAGCCGTTTCATTCTATTGCAGACAGGTCCGCTGGAGCCGAAGACCCACCGAGGCTGACTGGCTGGCTGCTCCTTTCTGGCCCGCACGACGGGGACTCTCTTCCAGCGCTGAGCCCGGCGCTAGCTTGCGGAGAGGGTGCAGTGCTGACGCAAGCAGCCGCATCTGGTGGTGACTCGTTGGTTCTAAGCCTTTTGACAATGTTGAAAAGCGATGTCTGTCGAGCCATATATTTTATCTGTAGGCTTACATCAAGCGTTTTGCCATCTTCTGCATGGATGTATTAGCTATAGCTAGGTCTTCTGCCTGAAGGCTAAATAGGCTACCGTTACCTACAGTAAAATGCCAAACGTCAACTGTACACAGCGGACGTATAGTAACCAAATAAATATTATATTTCCTTTTTTTATATACATATAAAGGGGGACGTTTTTAGTATTTATTCTGAATTTAGAAGTTAATTTTAATAATTTAAAATAAAAGTTAAGAAAAATGTTCACCCTGTCATTTTGGATGGGCCAGTTGTACAAGTGGGTGGGCCCAGGCCCGTTAGGCCCACCCATAACGCCGCGCCTGGACCAATATGAATGCTTCAAATAATAAAAAAAAATCAGTCCTAATCCTGAACGCTCGGTGCGTACATTTTCACAGCATTTTTCCCAGACAGACAGACAGACACTTTTGACACTTTTAAGAGTTATATAACTCTTACACAAATGCAGACAGCCTATACAGTAATACAGCTACCACCTCAGCAAAAGGTAAAATGTAAAAAGAAGATATAAGCTAAGTTAAAATATGCTGTAGCCTACATACAAATACAGATGCCATATGAAATATGAAAATAGAATACAATGTATAAATATACAAAACTACGATATAACTGTGTTGATAAGGTTTATTGGACTAGGTTACCCATGAGACTTAGCGCCAGTTGTCGGGAAATAGCCTACGTGAGAGCTATGAGCGTGTACAGTTGTTGAACCGGGCTAATGCAATATAAAAAACATGCTAGAACTAAACATGCTGCTGTGTCGGTTTGTCATATATCAAGGAACAAGGACAATAACATGTGTCAGACAAGGATTTTCGTCCGCAAGTGAAAGCAGAGTTCTGCACGCTGCAGATTAGCAGAAGAGGCTAAACTGCTAGCAACAGGTGTGGCTCGTCAAGGCAACGGGAGAGAGGAAACATGGATAAAGCTAAGTCCACCAACACCTATGCCGCTAACAGGAAATTGGCTGATAACTGAAAAGGTTTTAAAGGCAGAGATTCAACATCTATATGGCTGCAAGTGGATGTGGAGCAAAGGAAGCGATAAATAACATCTATTTTGCTGCACGTGGATAGTGAGATTGCATTGGATATAACAACAGTTTGTCCAAACTTGAACGATAATGCGAATCTGGATGAGCTAATGGACAAAATTGTAGTACTGGATTGGAGTACTTTGTGCCAAAACAGAACATTACATTTGAGAGATATTTTTTTCTCCTGTGATCAAAAACAAGGAGTAGGTTTTGATCAGTATCTAGCTGAGTTGCACACAACTGAGTAAGACGTATGAATTTGGGAAAATTTGGAAAGAACGTCGCTAGTAGAGACAAAATTGTTCTGTGGAATACCCGATAATGGACTCAAGAGAAAAGAACTGTTGCGGGAAAGCAAATTTGAACATTAAGACAAAACTAATTAACATGTGGCAGAGCAGCAGAAACCACACGTGCTCAAGCCAAGGGCTGCGCAAGGAAGAGACAGCAGTACATGCGAAAAAACGGGAGAACAGTACTCCAAGCATCCAAATAAAATAGAAAGTCGTAAGCAAAAGAGAGGCTAAACAGACTTTAAATGTGGAAAAATGTGGAGGAAGCACAAACCAGGTTCGTCTCCAGGCATAATGGCAAGGAGTGTCATAACTCTGTAAAAAGAACCACTTCTCAAAATACTGCGAAGGGACGCCCTTTTAAGAAAAAGAAGGTTCATGCAGTAGAAGAAGGAACCTAGGAGTTTCTTTGTGGATGCGTACAATAAAGGAAGCTAAGATGAAGAAGAATGGATTAGTGCCATTGCTGTTTGACAGGACTATCATCCATCAAACTGACAGGGAGCCTCAGTCAACCTCATATCTGTGAATGAGTATGAGAAACTCACTTGGTGAAAAGCACAATATTCCCAGTGAAAAACAAAAGTGAAGTGGATAACATGGAGAAAAAGTGCCGGTAAAAAGGAGGCTGCAATTGCAAAAAAATTCCGAACACAGCGTAAGCAATAAAAGCAATGCTGTTGATATGAGTGTCAAGCCAAATTGGATTACAAGCATGCCAACGACTA
>OLKM01006765.1:0-13447 GCA_900291075.1 Melanogrammus aeglefinus
AGAACTTGCCTGCTCTGTGCCTAGATAAGGGGCACGGTGATATAATAAATGTGATTCTTGCAAAAAAAACAATGAGTAATGTAAATATTTTGCACTTTACCTGGGCCTCTTAACGGAAAGTGCAACACACTGTAACCACCACCGAAAGTGAAAAGGGAAATAAAAAAAACATGAGCATACTGGAACTGGATGGGGAGCAACAACACAGCAAAACTCAGTGCCATCAGTATTAGCCCCATTGAAATGATGAGCAGTCCAAATGGAATAGTGTTGAATATAAAATGCAATCCATTACACTAAATACATACATCTACCAGGAATGTGTGGCCAATATATTTGCTTAGTACATTGATGGTATTTGTTTTGTTTTTTTTGGGCTTAAATTAGCTGTGTCTAAACTTTTTTCAGTGAACATTTCATCACAGCAGGGCTATTGTTTTATTGTTTATCACTGTGTCTTATCATTTGACTGTTTTTGATTAATATTGGTCTAGAATGTTTTGTTTAAAGGCACCTTTGAGGATGGACGTCTTGTATAAAAGGTGCTATATAAATTAGATTATTATAATTATAATTATTATAATAATAATTATTATCTATAATTAAATAACATACTGTGCCTTTGTGTTGACTGCTGGGGGAAGCACTGTGCAGCCTTTAACCCATTTAATCCCATCAAAAGATATTTCCAGTAGAAAGGCCCTGAAAAGGTTAGTACTAAGTGGAGTATCCTCATGTTTCCAAAAATTACTGAAGCAAGAAAACCCTTCTGATCACATATGTGCAGTTTCATATGTTCAATTGTTTACCATGATCAGAGCTGATTACTTCCTGGTTGCACGATTTGTGTGGAAGATGGCTGCATCAAAGCCTCGACAAAGAAGGTCAATAAAGAAGGTTGACAAAGATAAGACAAGATCTTTAAGGTGTCTAGTATTGACATATTCATTCAAACTGTGTTAAGTGGATCAACACAGAAATGTGTTAAAAACTGTTGATGTCATCAATAGTGCCCGGTAGGATAACACAGTGTAACTTTCTACTCTTTCTACTCTCCTTTAAAAAAAAAAAAATACATTTGAATCAAATACATTATGTTGGACCTCACTGATCCTAAAGCATTTCAGTTAACCTATTTCTCCAAGTGAAATAGACACTGTCCCAATTGACTGTGATATGGACTATAAGGGTGAGACAGGCCAATTGAGGGTATGCAAATGACGTCACGGTATTCAGAAGTCACTGCAGAACGCTCACTGCGTGGCAAAAAGACGAGTGGCAGAGCTGCCAAAGTTGTGAAACGAGGAAAGTAATGAGGCTATTTTCTCCAGTACCAGTCAGACATGTCTAACTTTGTCAGCATGTACATCATGCATGACCTAAAAGAACTGCAAAACATTGTGAGGATACGTCTGACTTTGACCAAGTTACATTCAAGAACCTGCTCTCAATCACAGAAAGTGAATTCACTTGGGTGGTAATTTTTTTCCAATCGATCAACTGTGTTTACAGTTTCATGTGTCATAGTTCTGATGGTTAAACAGATTAATTAGTCCGCTAACGCATCCTAAAGTTTGACATGTCAGAGTTTTTCAGAAGAGGAGCAAGTCAGGTTTAAGTGTCTCTTCTACAGACAAGTTGTTGAAAGGAAGTCTCATACATGATGGCTCAGTGACAAATAAGGGTTGGCAAGATATGCAATTTATGATTTTTTTTAATTAAAAATTTGTTTTAAAAGCTTGCATCAGATTTGTTAAAAGTACATTTTGTAATCATGTTTGGTTTTTAGGTCTTTTGAAAATTATATTTGAACCTGAACAAAAGTAAGACTGAGGTTATTTCAGGTTACATCTATTCTGAGTGACCCCCTATGTTTAAATTTTAATTTACAATGGTAAAACGAAAAAGCACACTAAAGCAATATTGCACTAAAAATGTAAATCCAACAACAAAGTTTACAACATTATGTCTTAAATGTTGCACAAGTGACAATGGTGATGTTTATAGGTGTCTTTTTGTTTTTGCTCTAAAAAAAAGTTGAAATGGGTTAAGACTGAGCAGTAATTAGAGGAATCCTGCATCATCACCTGCCTCAGGCAAGGGCATACAGGGCTCAGGTTCTATTCACAGCTCCACTTCTTCCTGAACTTAATGCTGCTCCTTTATTTACTACGATTATTGTCTTATATTATTGGACAAATTGGTTAATCCAGGTGTGTCTGAGTAGCCCGCAATGGTCAGACACACCTGATTAATCAATTTGTCCATATAATGTAAGACAGGAAATAAAGGAGCAGCATGAAGGAAGTGAAGGCTGTGCATAGGGCGCCATAGCACACTACACATAACAACGGGAAACATGCTGAGAGAACTAAAAAGCAGCCCCTGCAAATAGATAAAGTGAGTTTTACTATAGGAAACCTGCTGCCAACGATAGGGAAAGTTGTGTAAGAAAGTACCTGAGGAAAAACAGGATTAATGGACAGGGTTTAGTTATTATTATTATTATTACTTAATTTATTTTATTTTTATTTACTTTTTTATTACTGCTAACTGAATGTACCACACTCCAGTCCGGTAAGGCTGGCGGCAGTGCACCTTGTGAGCTGGCGGCAGTGCACCTGTAAGCCGGATGCCAGCCGCCATTAAAATCAACAGAAGAAGACGACGAAAAGGAGAAATCCTGCAGGTCTTGCACAGGCAACAGGTAAATTGGCCAAAAATAATACTGCAAGGAATTATTTATTAATCATGCTTGTGTGTGTGTGCGTGTGTATATGTTCACATACTTAATCGCACGCAAGCGTTAATTGATTTGTATTTGGTCAGCAAACTCTGCTCAAGTTTGCTAACTTATGTACGTTAAATTAGCCATCTGCGTCAGGCTATGGCATTTAGTGGCTTTGTGGATCATTGCATTTGCTTCATCAGAGGTTATTTCAAACTGGCATTGACTGTTAGCAATTTGGATTTTTCATGTGTTAATAATAACTGATGGTGTAACAGTTCACAAAATCCACGGTTCGGTTCAGTTCACGGTTTTGTGGTTATGGTTTTTGGTTCAGTTCGGTATACGTTGATCATTGGGAAAGTCAAATAGCCTATGTCTTGTAAAACTGAAAGAATGAGGCAGTGTGAAATCTGATGCATCATTGTGACAGTCTGAGGTTAAAAAGAGGTGAGATTCTGGCACTGCAAGAAAGAAGACATTGCCCAATAAATGAAAAGCATGTTGGAATTAGCAAAGACATTTATCTTGAACAAATGCTCTTATGATTATATCAAAGTTTAAGACTAATAAATCATTCAGAAAGCAGTCAAAATTTAGCTCCTTTAACTACTTAGGTCGAACATTGTCCAGAAAAAAATATTGTGGGTATTTTAAGAAACAGTTGAAACAGTTCATAATATTCTTTCATGATAAAATCATATTTCAAAAGCTGCTGACATGTGCGGCACTTTGCACCATGTGTTAACGATAACGTTTGGAAGCCTTTACCCTTAAACAAAGTGGAGTGGAAGCCAGACTGTAGGTGAAAACATCTCGCTCAGTCATTGGCATGATTATCTTTTCAGATAATCATGCGTAAATAATGTTTTCATTATAATTTAAATTTCCACCTGGAAAAAAAGTGGTTTCTTTAAAGATTTTGTAATCATATGAGATGTCTTTTTTTGTGTGTTTTTTCAGTCAAATAAACTGTGTGGTGGTTCCAACATGATCGGCCAATTTCCAGGAGATGCCTGCACACCACCGGGAGCCCCAGTTTTCATTCTTCAATAAACAGGAGACGGCAACCCATGGAAGCAGAGCTGCATGTTCTGCCTTAGTTCCCTACCCAACTGCTGTCATTCTGTGTTTGACACACATCTGAATGATGTGATCTGTCAAGGCTCCAGCATTGTAGTGTCTAGATTTGCAGAGGATCTAATTTTCCCCGCATTTGCCAAGTTAGAGAGCTCATTGTATTTCAGGCTCTTTATTTTGGTTGGTTTGTCCCTCGTCTTAATTTATTTTTGTTAATTTGGTGTTAGTACTCCTTTCGTGCAGCCTGTCAATCCTTCGTTAATGCATAAAACTCATTATAAATAAATTCAGCAGTCATTCAGTTGGCATCTGTTTTATAGATCTGAGACTAGGGGGTTGTTCTTTCATGTGTCATGGACACCCCTACCTGGGGCATAACAGGGCATCTCTGTAGCTTCACAATACTCCAGTTATAATTTTATTTGGTTTAAGTTAGCCAATTTTGCTGGCATAGTTTCTGCATAACATACAAAAGGCTAAAAGCTTTTGTATTTTCAAAAAACAGAAAAACGTATCTAGTAAAGGGGAAAGTGAGGGATAACCTCAGGACATCTGTAGAATTCAGTTTAAAGGCAGAATGACCATTGCTGTTTAAACACAACATTCAAAATTGCGAGATTTAACATAGTCACTTCTAAATGTTTTTGTCATGAAATACCACACTCATGACTGCTGGGAATGCCCACTGAACTTGTTGCAGTGCACAATTCATTTAAAGACCATAGGTTTTCACTCAACTGCTTCCTACTTTTTTCCCTTACACTTTGCCCATTTAGATTATTGAATATTTTTAAAATGTGTGATAACTTAAATGGGTATTTCTGTGAATAGCTTATTGATGTGAGAAGGATGGAATAAAACATTTTTCCTAGTTGTATTTGTTTTCCAAAAGCTATCTGAGCAGACATGACAAAATGAAAGTGCATACAAAACCGGTGTTAAAAGTTAAATGGATAGTTCAACATTTTGGCAAATTGGCCCAAAGCCATAATCGCTATAGTCATAGCAGCAGGTTTCTTACCTTTTAATTGTCGGTGCAAGCTATTATTACCCAGTGAGTGATGGAGAAAGTAACGTCATACAAAAAGTACATTTATTGTTAGTATGTCAAGCTTATATAGGGGGGACTGAGGATGGTTGTAACAAAGGGATGGTTGTAACAGCATCAGGGATAACATTAGAGTGATCAATATCATGTGTACCCACTCACTCCCTGACATTGCATGTGAATTTGCATTGCTGTGTCAATAATTGTGTAGGCTTTACAGCCAGAAAACATTTTTTTAAGTCAGAAGCTTATCATTTTGGACCAAGTCTAAATTTTAACTATCGATACCGGAGAAGTTTGAATCAGGTAACTTGTATAACATGAAAGAGCAGGTTCTCAGGTGAAACAAGTCATTTCATCAATGTTTATTTCAAACCACCAAGACGGCAATGTTAGGACACATATCACTGACACTGTTTTTAATTTATTCATCAGTGATGAGTTATTTGTGTTTATACTGAATCACAGAAAGATGCATGCACAGTAAACATTGACGAATGTGTTGTGTTTAAGGCACTGCTATTTGTAGAGGGACAAATTGCACTGTCGGACAGACTATTTATTTTTTAGAGCGGGGGGGTCAGTTTATGTCCTTGAGAATGTGGGAATACTGGAGCAATCACCCTCCTTGGGTGCTACGTGGTACCGACACCTTACCGATGTTTCGAATCTGCGGCTGATTGCCATCGCGCTGCCACTGCCCAGCCGACGTCTACACTACATACACAAATGGAACGCGATGTAGTAGCGACGTTCCTCTGTAACGCCGACGTCGCTGCGACGGAGGGTGCTGTGTGGGTTAATTCACGATCTATTAGTCGAGCTGGCGTTGACTGGACATAGTTCTCCGGTTTATTTTTCTAGTTTATAGTAAGTTCTAGTACGATTATTTCAAGTTGAAGTTCTACGTACATGTAAGATAATTTTATGCATGACTATTTTGCGGGCTTTATTTTAGTTTCCCTGCACACGGAGTGCGCGTGTGGGTCCCACACAGCAAAAGGACTCTGCGGCGGATGCGCCGCAGAGGTATTAGGGACTTTAAGCAACGACGGTTGAAGGGACGGCTACGGCGTTCGAATGACACTTTGCGCACACTTTGCGCATGTTTACATTTCCTGCCGTTGTAGCCCAACTGTCTACTACGGGAGAGCGACTGGTTTGCCGTTATTCATACATATACTACGTTACATTTCAAGCAGGTAATTATACGTTTTTTTATCGTATGTAATACTGGTCCATTTCGTGTTTATTTGATTCTACCGTTAGCAGCTTTATGGATTATTAGTATATTTGTTAAAGATACCCGCTAATTTGACCGCGATTTTCATGTTTGTGTTCATAGATATGTCCTCCGGTTGCCCAAGAAAGATGCTAGAACACAGTAAGTAACCTAACCTAACGTTAGTTAGCCAGGCTAACGTTGGCTAACGTTGTAGCTAACAAATAGGCTATTCTCAACAGTTTTGATTCGAACTATTTAACAACACCGGTATCTTAACTATTACCTATTTTATATCCAAAACTGTGCAGTCTGATCATATGTTGAAGCTTGGCTAAATAGTTGCCCAAATGTATCTAGTGCCCCCATGGAATGGACAGAGAGACACGACACTTTTCTTGCCAGAGAAGTGCTAGTGTCGGAGCCATACCGATTTAAGAAGGGGAGTGTGGACAAGGGGAAGGCCTGGTCTGCAATCGCAGACCGTCTGAATAGTTCCCTGGACCTTTTATTTAGGGTGTCTCAGAGGTCTGTGAGGGAGAGGTTTGCCCTGATCCAGGACAAATTCATTAAAAAGAACAACAGAGATGAGAGGAGTTCAGGGACCTCATAATCATGACAGAAATAGATCAATTAATTGAGGAGGTAACGGAGAAGGAGAAGGCAGCTGAAGAGACAAGAGGAGTGAATGAAAACAGAGGAAAAATAGAGGCAGACCGGGCCAAAGCAGAGGAGGCTAGGAAGAGGGCCATGGAGAGGATGGGCCAAACGAAAAGGAGGCTGAGTGAGGATGGAGAGGATTGCAGGAAGCATAGGAGAAGTGGAAATGACACCCTTGCATTTTTGAGGGAGAGAAGCGCAATTGATAGAGCGCTAAAAGAGAAAGAGCTTGATTTAAAAAAACAAGAGATGGAGGAGCAAGCGAGGAGGGCACAACAGGCACAGCAGCAGATGCTAGAAATGATGCAGATGATGCAGCAACAGCAGGCTCAAATGCAGGCTACCCAGGCCATGCTCCTGCAGCAGCAGCAGCAGCAAGGGCAAGCGTTGCTTGCTGTTATTGAAAAATTAAGTAAATGATCTAAGAGGTAAGAGTCTGTCTGCTGTGCTTCTAATGAAAGCAATGTTATTACATTTTATGTGAACTCTACTTGTGAAAACTTTGTCTTGTCATGTCTTACAAATCTTGTTTTTTTTTCTCTTGCAGTGAACCTGGACTGGAGCATACTCACCAAATAAAAAAATTACATTAATTAAATAATAATCTAAGCAAATCATTTTTAGATGACTGGTGAATAAATAAAACAGAAATATAATGCACTGTACACACATGTCTGGACATTGCTTTTTTTTATTAAGGTGAGATAAGGTAACATATACCTTATCATTACATACTATATACATTATATCCTAAGGTAACCTATATTTTATCATTACAATACTATTTACATTAATATCCTAAGGTAACCTAATATCTTATCATTACAATGCTATTTACATTACATCCCTAAAGGTAACCTATATCTTATCATTACATACTATATACATACATACTCATGCAAAATAGTCCCGAATGTGTGGAGGATCCAATTTAAAAAAATGTGATGTTTGATTACCATACAGGCAAGTGAGTGCATTTCGTAACAAAGCAGATACAATGTACAGTTTACCTACACTACTCAACCCAATTTTTAAATTTTTCTTAAAGTCCATGAACTTAAAATAGTTTGCGATGTCTCCAAACATCCACTCTACAGACACTCTCACTTCACTCATGCCTTTGTTGAATGCCATCATCTGGGGAGTGAGATTGACATTTCTAAATGGGGCCTGGAGGTGGACACGCAGTGGATATGCCGGATCTCCATATAGGCACATTGGATGTCCCGCAGGGGACTCTGCATGCTCTTCCAGCACAGGTAGCAAACCAGAGGTCTGCTAAAAGGCCAGAATCATGTTTCCTTCCCTCCTGCAATACAAAATATAGGTAAACATGTATCACATCAAAACTCAAGCAATAGTAGAACTAAATGTGACCCACCCCCCCCCCCCACCCCCCCCCCCCCCCCCCCCCATGTAACACGTTGTCACGTAAGACCTAACTTACCTACTGGACCATGCAGATTGGCGATTAGGCCATTTGGGATGGCAACTGCCTGGAATTTTAGGCTGTGTACCCTTTTGTGGCCATTGTACAACACCCGGTTGGTTTAATCCCGGTCTGGCGATAGGTCGGACTGTGCCGTCAAATAAAGCCAAAACAATTGTCCAGTGGGTGCGCCCATCTGCTGGATGCAGTCCGCATATGTTTGCAAAGCGACTGGATTCAAAATACTGTTGTTCCACTCAGTAATTTTGTGATGGTGAATATCATATAAGAAATCCAGCACGCAATTCGTTGCCATACACAAGACTGGTACTGGTCGCTGCCCAAATCGCTGCATCATGTCGCTGTAACGGCATGGGTATGCCAACCTCTTCAGTAACATGCACAGCGCCTCTGTGCCATCCACCACACTTCTCTGCTCGCAGACGAACTCGGTGGGTATGCCAAGTGCCTCCACCAGCAGTGGTATGTCTGCTTTTCGTACCCGGAACTCCGCAAGGCAATTCATCGTCCTTCATTTCGACCAGATTAAAGGGTCTATAAATCGTTGGTATGGCAAGTCTAAATTGCTGGACCGGTTCTCTTCCGTAGAGTAATATACAAACTCCTCGTCCGTAATTAAGTTGTCATCCAACGCAAATATCAAATGCTCTCGGGCCATTTTAAGAGACATAATGACCTAATACGTTTTTTTAGATACTTTTAGTTTAAAAAAACCTTTAACGTCGGATCAGGTGGACGAATACAGAATACGAAATACAGAAAGATGTCCGCAAGAAGTAGCCGTTGACAGTTACAATGTTGCTTAGTGATAGTGGATTACCACTACTACGGCAACTCGTTGGAATGTTCGTGGACGCCGTAGCATTCCCTCTACCGTCGCTGCTTAAAGTCCCTATTGCGGCTTCCGGAACGGACCCGCGAAACGGACCCGTATCGGGGTCCACTTGCACGCCGCGTTGGATCCGCTACGGAGGTGGATCGCGGACCCGCTGTGGCTCCGCGCTGCCTCCGCTCCGCATCCACGACTAAAACTTTACCTCCGCGACGGGTACGTTTGGAACCCGTAAATTGATACATACATCCGTCGCGGACCCACAACGGACTCATAAAGATCGTGGCTCATCCGGCCCGGACCCGCTGTGGCTCCGCGCTGCCTCCGCTCCGCATCCACGACTAAAACTTTACCTCCGCAACGGGTACGTTTGGGACCCGTAAATTGATACATACATCCGTCGCGGACCCACAACGGACTCATAAAGATCGTGGCTCATCCGGCCCGGACCCGCTGTGGCTCCGCGCTGCCTCCGCTCCGCATCCACGACTAAAACTTTACCTCCGCGACGGGTACGTTTGGGACCCGTAAATTGATACATACATCCGTCGCGGACCCACAACGGACTCATAAAAATCGTGGCTCATCCGGCCCGGATCCGTTTGTCTTTCCAAATCCCTTCTGTTCTTGTTGTAGGATAAAATAGGATAAACTAAACTATTTGATCAAACTTTAAACTATCACTAGAACTAGGCCTACTATACAGCAATATAGGCCTAAAGCTTAAATCTGCATTGCATATTTTCAACCTTACAATACAATAGGCCTAACAGAAAAGGTTCAATTCAAAACATCAGTTTACTGTACAAAAGTAATCACTTCTCAATGGAAAATGGACATTTACATTTATGGAAAGTTACTGGTTATAGCCTATTCTGTTTCTAGTAGAAGCCTGTTGGCTACATTTATTTTGTGGTCAAAAACTAATTTAGTGCTTTACCGGCCTATAGGCCAGTGCAGACATTTTATATATTTGGCTACACCTTCACTGAAATTCAATGAAATGTTGCGCAATGCACAGCTAAAATATCAGAAAATTAAAAACTGGTTAAGACAAGAAGTTCAATAAAAAAATGTTTTATTGATTATGGTCTGAACTGTTTCAATTAAGACTCCGGCTGTGAGGGACTTGATGGGGGACGGACACCTCCACGTCTCTTTGTCGCCCGATCCGTGGCCAGGTTAAACCATCTGATTGTGTGTTTGTTGACCTCCGCATCGGTGACAGACCTTGTGATCGCATTTTTCCTCACAGCACCTGAAATCAGACAAATATGTTTATGTTTATGGTATGTAGCATTCAAAGCCAAGTAGGCTTACACAGTACAATATATGAGATAGGTATTAAGGAGATTAAATAATAATAATTAAAAAAAATACGAGGTGCATGGCTCATGCACCTAAAAAAAAAACTTGACTTGCAAAGTTATGAAGGTTGTGGTGATTAAAATAAGAGGTGCAGCCCATGCATTTGAAGTGTTTGCGCCCAATCGCTGAACAAGACAAGCAGACCAAATCAGTTCAGCACAGATCTTCTTTTGATGATTTCTCCTCTCATTTGTTATTAGTTGTCGCGTCATATAGATATATATGAGTGAATTTGGATTAAACAGTGTGTCACCGTGGCCCAATCGATAGAGACGCTTGCTCTGTAGGCTAGAGGTTGTCATATCGAAGCCATTTATTTCGGATTTGCGCTTTTGTCAGATGGTCACGCTTTTATGATCGCAATGCTTTTTAGTCAGCAAGCCAGATCATCTCGGTGTCTTGTTATACGCTTTATAAGTTAATTATATTTAAATTATTATAGCCATGGAGCCTTTGATCTGTGCTGAACTGATTTGGCACCGAATTTGAAACTTGTGACACAGGAGGTCTGGCTTGCTGACTAAAAAGCATTGCGATCATAAAAGCGTGAGAATCTGACAAAAGATGGATTCGATCCGACAACCTCTGGCTTACAGAGCAAGCGCCTCCTATCGATCCAACCCGGTCTCACGAGATTTCGTGCTCATGCGCACGAAACGTTAATCTATTGAATCGTGTCCCAGAGTACGATTTTTCGACTTTTTTCGTGGAACGCATCACGAAATGTTAACCAATGCATTCTGAATGGGCACGACTACGTCACGGACAGACGCTGTGAGCATCTTTCCTATTGGATAGTTTTTAGGATATTTCTCTGTGAAAATGGCGGACATAACTTTTATTCTTGGTGGAAAATATGAATATTTTAGCATAGTTACGCCATTAAAAGTGTTTATGTAAACAATTTTTAGCGAGAAAATGTGCATTTTACTTTCATAATCGTCGCCTCGGCGAATGTGAAGGATGTTTGGTTTGATAGTTATGACGAAGAATATTTTCAGTCGTCTCCACATAATAACATGGGTTGGCTGCTATGATGTTTGCTATGGACGCTGAAACCAGCAGCTCGCATGCCGTTTAAATCATGGGAATAAAACCATTGTCTTTGCTGGGTTATGTAAGGGATAATGTATAGAACGTTACAGGCAAACCAGGTTGTGGGCCAGGAAGTGGATTTTCAATGGTCAGATACAGATCTTGGTTATAACGATAATTGAAATAAAAGTTATGGTCTACATTATAGATAGAATATTACAACGAAATAATTGTATATATATAATATATTTTAATATTTAATTAATTAAAAATACAAACACGGCTTTAAAACATCTGACATGCCTTTGGGCTTTTCTTTTCAATGGGCCTGCGTCAACGTCACGTCACTCTCGGCAAACCACGTTGGTTAAAGGCGTCAATGAGAGCTGCCGTAAATTGTGTTGTTTTTGTCGGTAAACGTTAGCTTTCATAACCGTGCTAGCTTGGGTTATGAGAAGATATAGAGATATTCCATGAAAATATCTGCCCGTAACGGGGGCAAACAAGGTGTCCTTTGACATCTACGTTTCGAGGCAATTGCAACCGGTGCCATACATGAACCATATTTGAACTATGTTCAGGGTAGTAATTAGCTGTCGATTTTGGAGCCTTTATCAATAAATGACCAGCTATAGATTTGCTTCCCGATTGAGTTTTCTGACAAATGACATGTTATTTAGCATCTACATTAGCAGCTGAGTCCAATGAGATCAAGCTCGACCTTGTGCCACACCGAGAACATGTCCTAGACCATAGGTGTACCATGTAGGAGCCTAAAATACAGGAGCCGTGTAGTGTAGGGGGCCATGTAGGGCCGTGGAGTGTCATACTTGGTGTCATTGGACTCAGCTCAATGTGTAGATGCTAAATAACATGTCATTTGTCCACAGACTTTTATCGGAAAGCAAATCAATAGCTGGGTCATTATTGATTAAGGCCTCCAATTTCGGCAGCTAATTACTACAACATGTTGGAATGTGTTCATGCGTGGCACCATTGCAAATCGCCTGGAAGCGTAGATGTTGAAAGGACATCTTGTTTGCCCTATTACGCCCACCTACAAGAAATTACTCAGCAAGTGCTCCATCTCGTTGCACCTCACCCAGCGGCTCGCTTGCAAGATTTTGGCCTGAAGTGTCTACCCAGACCTACACCCTAGCCAACCAACATGCATATCTGAGAATCAGGGCTCTCTTTAATAAATGACAAAAAGTTATTGAGAGAAATGGCACATTAACTTTTTGTTATCTCATAAGCGGCGTGGTGCCCGGCTCCTTTTGACCTGTTTGAACCCCAAAAACAGTTTTTGAGATAGGAAGGTCCTACCGCCTTGAAATTTGAATACCTTTATTCTAGGGCCTAACTGGGACCCCCCGGTACCGAAACTTGGACGGTCGGACCCCGAGGGCAGGAAGGGGAGGCCCTTCCTGCACCACAAATTGGGCCCCCCTCGAGGCCCCACCCTTCCTGCCCTCGGGGTCTGTCGACCGGCCAAAGTTTCAGTACAGGGAAGGTAACCAAGTTAGGCCCTAGAATAAGTTATTTCAAATTTCAGGGCCGGTAGGACCTTCCTATCTCAAAAACTAGTTTTTTCACCACATTCTGAACCATTAGGTCTTGCAGGCCAACACTTCTGAAGGGGCTTCTGTCACAAATGACAGTCCATTTGGGAAAACTATTTCTCTCTACAGCGGCCTAGAACTTCTAAATCCTCGCATATGTCGTTCTCGGGACCCGGGAAATGTGTGTAAACACATTTTACCATCCTAGCTATCTCGACCAGGTCTGGAAAAAAGGGGCAGTCGACCTCGTCCACAGTACAGTAACAGTATACATAAGACAGAGGTTAGTTTCTAGTCTTCCGCATTTTTGTGGATGGAGGTCGTACATTTCTGGCTTAAAGGTGTGGTAGACACAGCTGGCCTGTGGCCAAGTTTTGAAACTGGGGTCAAGAAGGCTCAAAAGGAACCAGCACCACGCGCTGCCCTTATGAGATGAACTAAAAGTTAAATGTGCATAATTTT
>OLKM01006766.1:0-13445 GCA_900291075.1 Melanogrammus aeglefinus
TTGCCCCTACACAATATATAACATGCGGGGTGAGGTGTGGATTTATAAAGGGCAATGTGTACTTGGCAAAGGATTCTTGAATGACTTTAATTTTAAAGAAGCATTCTCAACGATTTCCGTTTTGTTAACTTGCCCAACAACTCTGGCATAAAAGCGGTAATTTTCCCCCAGACCCCAAACAGTGTCCGGCCACTGTTGGGTTCATGGGGACAAACTGGTGTCCAGTCGTGTAACCAATGTTTTCACATACAAGGGCTATGGTCGTTGGGCTCCACTCACATCCCCATTTGTGTCAGCATGTGCGTTAAGTATACTTAAACAGGAAACTTATTTGCAGGAAAAGATTTGACCCTTTAATTAAATGATCTACCTCAAATAAACTCGACGCATTTCTCCAAAAAATCTGTCGATAAAACAATACCTTGTCTTATATATAGTCCTGGGATGTAGTAAAGTCAGTACTAAAAAACCCCACGGTAATTCAGCCAAATCGTGCTCATCCACACTTGTTACACTGTTTCTCCTCCAGGTGGACTCCAGTTCCTGGTGGGTCTGGGGGCCATCTGGTGGGTGCGGCTGTTCCGTGCCTGGCTCATGGGCTTCTATGCTGGATAGGAATCCCATCCTCTCTGATCATCCTGCAAGTGGTGCCCTTCTGCGTTCTATGTCTGTGGGCGCTGAGCAAAATCTTGCATCTTGTGTGCTGAAACACCAGGTGAGGACAGAGGACGGATAGCCTAAAACACATGTACACAGACCGAATGTAATGTACATTTATTGACATGCATTTAATGTATTGTGCAATCACTGAAGAGGTAGTCTTTCCATTTAAAACCTGGGTCATCCTTCTAGAGAGTATGTGCGGAGCTTGGCGAGACCGAGAAATTGCAGATCGGGCGAGTTCTGGGAAATGTTGCTTCCCAGCTTGCTCCTTGTGTAGGGTATCAGGATCCATCTGCTTCTTCCATAGGTGAGCAGACCATCACTATGTAAGACAGCCCACCATATCTCAAGATGTATTTGGTTCCCCATCAATTATTGCGAGACACCTTCAAACCATCAGACAGATATGTACATTTAAAGTTTTGAGGGGCCGTTTAGCAGACGCTTCTTCAAAGTGAACCCATAAAATAAGTTTGTCAAAAGAGACAAATGAGATATTGTTTTCAAACCCCAAACTCTCAGCAGACCCGTCTGAAGAGGTTTGCTCTCGAGGTCATATCTCACAGTATGTCGATGACTGATGAGGATGTCAGCATGAATTATTCCAAAGCATCAGAATTCTAAAGAATCAGAGTAAGAAATGGAAGTGGAAATTATGGAAATAGTATATATATTTTTTTTTATCAAAACACAAAAAACTGTTACAGATAAGCTTGGCCTTTACTCTGGAATTCTGATCCAGGGATGACCTAGTCATGCCCGGGTACTTCAGGGTTCTTCTACCGACGGTTCCCGTCTAACCGCGGCCCCTGTTCCGCTCCCAGGGGCCCTGTCCACCATGCCGGCGGTCAAGTCCTTCGCCTTCTGGTACCGCCAGCCCTGCCGTGCTGAGGACTTTCCTGCTCCAGATGACCGCCTTCGTGGCGTCTTTGCGCTGTCCACTGGACGGCCCCCGGCGCCGGGACCAGCAACCCGCTGCGAGCTGCGTGCTGCCGTCCGCGTGGGAAGCGCCGCGCCCATGCAAGCCCAACGAGGGGCTTGGCTGAGGCCCCTGATGAGGAAGTACTACGCCCCCGTCCCTCTGCACCCCGTCAGCAGGGTCGTTTGGTGGTAAGGCTTGCGCCCGGACACGACACTGAAGGGATTACCGTGGTGTTGACAATATCACCAGCATTATGCATGCTACATTACTTTACTCTCCTACCTCCATTCTCCTTTATATTCATATGCCTCATCGCTGTCTGTACCGCTACCGCTAATTACAATACTGCGAATTGTACAAGGTGCGTACATATATCCCACGCTGCTAGATAGTCGACTTCACGATAGCTCTCATCTAACTGGTTACGTCTGCTATACTCATTACTACTTTTACTCCATATTCTGCGCTCTGATCTGATCGTGCGAAGATACTACTTAACGAAGTACATCATCACCACGCTGTTTAACCAATACCTGCTACTAACTTCTTCGTCTGGTTCTCAATTGCATTCACGTCCAGTGCTGGTACGTGATAACTACCGACGTGAATCTCCATAATATTTCTATGTCCGCATACTATACTAAACGCCTATAGGTCACTGAATACTTCTCCCAACCAAAGGTTCTATTCGTGACTATCTCTAACCGTCATTAGTAGACTGTGTAACTACTAAACTTTTCCCAGCATTTGTGCTAGCTACCTGTGTTTATAGCACTGGTACTGCACTATTACTGATCCTATAGCGCATTTATCAGAAGCGGCTCTTTCTATACCCACCTAGTCTGGCGTATATCCTACATTTACATTTTCATCCTACTTTTACCCTCTGCTACTACTACTTTACAATTACATCCACTTCTTAATGCCTACCTCGACGATCGCACGGAAGTTGTCGTCGAGACCGCTTTGTAGAAGTGGTTCAAGTGACGAGCAGCATGTCCAACCATACACTCAGAGAGCGAAGCAGGACCTTGTAGTAGAAAGCCAAGCTGTCTCCTGGGGGAGACGTTTAGGACGTCTCTAGTTCTCTCTTACTACAGGATAGATCAGAGCTGGTGAAGTGAGGGTATTGCCTCCCCAGATGGTGGTCGCGTTGCGTGTCTATGTTCTTGCTGCATACATCCTAGTCCTGGATTTTCCACTGTGACTGTGGACTGGATTCATGGAGTTAACTCGCGCCTAACGCCTCAGGGTAGGCAGGACTAAGGAGTCTCTCGCCTGCTTCTACTCCATTTCTGAGTCGTACTCACATAGATAGCTACAGAATACCCCATCCCGTTATAACTCAGAGAAAATGGCTATGTGTTGGACACTAGGTATGCGCAGAGGATCGGTGAGTTACGTCAAGTATGAGTAGGCTAGGAGCGGGGTTTGGACTTGAGAGTTTATAAACCGCTCAAGGATTGTGCGTAGTATGAACTCCCTCGATAGCTACCTGCACTGTAGTGTCTGGTGTCAGCTGAGAAGAAGCCAAACCCCTAACGTCTCCACGCAGTGAGCGGCGCATCGCTTTGTGTGGTTGGACTCCGCTGTGAGTGCGAATGTGCGCATGAAATATTCAGACAACATTGCAAAGACGCTGTTGGGATAAAAGGCGTCCTAAATGCAGTCCATTTACATTTAAACGAGGTTTCCTACATGCTGAGTATTTCAGTACTTTGTACAAGTACTTTGAGGTGGCATCCGGACCTATTTGGACCACCAAGAGGATTCAACTATCATCAGGGCACTGCTAGGCATGCGGACGCAGTTGTTCAGCTGGTGGGCTGGTGAATTCCGTTCTCCCTCACACAGAAGATACAGTACGCCAGCCGAAATAATCCTGAACTGTGAGTGGTGTTATGCTTTATCAAATCTTACAGGATTAGTGGTAACGGTCGGGCGTCTTGGCAGGACCCCAAGCGCAACAGGAACTTGACGACAAGCGCTGGAACCAGTCACAAGAGTGTTATTCATGATGCTGGAATCAGCAGGCAGAGCGTCGGCAACGGAGGCAGATGGGCAGTAGGAACGGGTGAAGCAACGACAGACCGGACAAGGGGCTCGGGCAGCAGGCAGGATAGTCAGGCGGGCACGGGATAAGAGACCAGGCAGGATCCGAAGTGGGTCAAGGATTTCGATACTAAGTCGCGGGGAAAGCGCTTGTGCAAACACAATGACAATCTGGCAGGGAACGTTTGGAAGGAGAGGACTGATATAAGGGGGAGCAACAGGTGAAAAGTCGGGTTAAATTAGGAGAGGTCAGGGGTGGCAGGCAGGGGAATGTGGAAAAACCAGAGGGCGGCCGTGACAATTAGTTAACAATGTAATTCACAGGCTCACGTTTGATGTTACCAATGGTCTCCAATGCAAACCCAGAGGAAATTAAGGAAAAATTGTGCACTGAAAATGTGTAAGGTTAAATGTAAGAATATCCCTATGATTCTTAATGTTTTTAAAGGATACCTAAGTTGTCCTTTAATTAAACGGTTTTGTTGCTCTGTTCTGACACTGTAAGGCCTCCGTTACACATACCATCCTCGCGTGTTGCTTTAATGCCGTGACACGGTGCATTGAACCCTCTTGCTATCTCTTTGTCACCTCTTAATATATTCAAAAACAGTTAATGATTATAACTCTGTGCTATGGGAAAAGGATTGACAAGCATTCCTCTTAGGGCCATGCTAACTTATCGCCTTTCAACATGAAGTGATTCTAATTATCAAAATAGTTGTGGCACCAAAACCATGCTTGCCTCTTCCTGTCTCTGTAACTTCTAGGGCCCTGTGTCAGGACACAGTCCTCAAGGTCTTTATGCAAGCCTTTTATCACAACTTCAACTTTGGTCACAAGGAAGGTTTCATAAGCACACATTCAGAGGGTTCGTCTCGTTAAAAGAACCCGGTGTTGCCCCAACGACTGGCAGAGCTCCGCAGTGCTGCTTGCCTCCACAGGCTGTGAAAGGGAAAGTGATTATAACTAGTGCTAGCGATTCTTCCTCCCCTGCAATTTTGTACCATATTGTCAGTCTCTAGAGCTGTATATGTGGCTGATAGGCAATAACCAAAAGGCAGTGGTTATGGGCAGGATTAAATGGAAATACAATTTAAAGTGAATGGGTGAAAAAAATAGCCGCCGTGCATATGTTTCAATGACTCTGATCAGAATCAGCTTCTCTTTTAAACTCCATTAATATGTATGTTCTCTTAAAGAACACTTTGATTTATTTACTGTATGCAATGAGTCATAGCGGCCTCTGAAAAAGAATTTAATAATAAAACAGTGTTGGTAGAAATAGAGGGAACTGTTCAGTTGTTACTTCGGATGTAACCTCACTTCAAACCGATGGCGTGCTCACTAGGTTCCTACTTTGGCTGTGCCTGCTAATTCCTGGGTGGGATGACTTTATTGACTGGCTGAATCCTGGTTTCTAGAAGTGTTGTCGGGCTGTAACACCGAGGGCCCAGATATTGGGAACTTCTGCCCCGCAAGTGAAAGTGAGTTCTTTACATTTTGGTCTCTCGTAAACCCAACCCAGGCAACAACACATATATGACCCTTTACTGCGTCCCAAAAGCAGAGCCCAGCGTAAACCCTTCTTCTTCTTCTTCTTCTTCTTCTTCTTCTTCTTCTTCTTCTTCTTCTTCTTCTTCTTCTTCTTCTTCTTCTTCTTCTTCTTCTTCTTCTTCTTCTTTTCTTCTTCTTCATCTTCTTCTTCTTCTTAATCTTCTTCTTTTCTTCTTCTTCCTTCTTCTTCTTCTTCTTCTTCTTCTTCTTCTTCTTCTTCCTCTTCCTCTTCTTCTCTCCTTCTTCTCTCCTTCTTCTTCTTCTTCTTCTTCTTCTTCTTCTTCTTCTTCTTCTTCTTCTTCTTCTTCTTCTTCTTCTTCTTCTTCTTCTTCTTCTTCCTCTTCTTCTTCTTCTTCTTCTTCTTCTTCTTCTTCTTCTTCTTCTTCGTTCCTCAGAGCTGAATAATACGTTGTTGGCAGAAGTGTATAAAGGCCCCCAATAAAACGGAGTGGTGAGGCCCACCGTGGAAACAGTTTCAACCGCTTTCTCCCCTGACTTCCTGGGCAACAGGCCGGACCTGCAGTGTGCCAAGGGGTTAGTGAGTCTCACCGTACCCTTAACAGACGGACAAGATCCAATGAAGGGGTTTTCACCTTTTTCCCCCCCTGCATGATTTTAGTTTAGACTAATCATGTTGCTGGAGGCGGGGAGATGTAAGTTTGTGATTGGCTAACACAAACTCGGCCAGCACTAGTAAACCGGCCGCTGTAAGAAATACAATTAATGGAATCCCCTTGTGAGTGAGAGCGTCGTCTGCCATTGTGTTTGTCTTTGGTCAGATATCTCGGTAATAAAAAAATAGGAAAATAGGCGTAACTGCCCTTTCAGTGCCTGGTTTTTCTGGTCTTCCCCCATAAGTTCTGCTCTAACATAGGACTGCTGGATCCAACATGAGTTCCACTGTGAGACCTCTAGGTCTGGATAGTGATGTTTAGGCAACAGACAACAGCAAACATTCATGTTCATGCGATGAAGTGAGCTCTAAAAGGGCTGATTATGGTCCCGCGTCAGGGGGACGTGGGACCACGCAGGACCACGCAGACGCTTCAACGCAGTCGTGAACCTGTTTTGGTTCTGCGTCAGGTTTTAGTGAGCGGACCAATCACAGCCCTTGCTGCTGCGTTGTTAATTTTTGGGTCAGCGTCAGGCCCCTGCGGTGGACGCAAGGACGGTCCGCAAGGATGTAACGGGTCCATAACCCCCTTGCGTTGAGTGAACGTGGGACCATAATCATCCCTTAACATCAACCATGTTATGGACAACAGAACAAATAAACTGTGAAACTTTGAACTGCGGCAATTAAAAAATACTAACACATGCGTTTCTTTCCCCCCACCCCAGTGGTCTTGGGGCGTATGACAAGGCTGTGATAAGAGATGAGAGCGGAGAGATTATAGGTGAGTGACATCATGCCGTCGTCATGGTGACGACCTGTAATCCGCCGCCTCATCAGGGGTCAGTTCTGTCCGGTTTTGGCTGCTTACAGCGGTGTCGTGTGTCCGTCCCCCCCGTCCCCCCCGTCCCCCCCGCAGCGACTCGGTTCATGGCATACCACACGAGCCTGACCAACTCGCAGGAGTTCACCAAGGCGCTGGAGAAAGTGCGGGAGCTGGCCCACAACATCACCCTGGGCATGAGGGAGGTTCCGGGAACGGCGCCAGACTTCGAGGTCTTCCCGTACACGTAGGTCCCTTCCCCTTCAGCTTGTGGATTCTCTTTTTAGTCAATGCATACTTTTTGTTTGTTGCCCCATTTTCAAGACCCCCCCCCCCCCCCCTCTCCCCTGTAATGCCCATGTCCCCAACCCCCCCACCCCCATCCAGTTAAACCCGCCTCTGCATGCAGATTTCCCGGCAGTAATTCAATGTCAAAACAATAGAAAAGTGGGTTGTAAAAGAGAGGCCATGACATGTATCAGAGAAGCCCAGATGGGAATCAAACCCAAACTAATCCACTACCCCAATCCACTATCCACTACCCCCCAATCCACTATCCACTACCCCCAACCACCACCCAAAACCAATCCTACAACCCTTGCACTGCTACCACTTGATACACTTGTCTACACCTTATTACTTCTTACCACTGTTTTAGAGTCTGCTTTAGAGTCTATTTTATTGCTGCCCTGAAACTGTTGAGGAACCCAGCCTAATTATTTTACCCTTGTGTACTTTACAATAAGATGTAATAAAAGTGACCCTGATTCTGATCCTGTGTCACTCGACACAGGATCACTCGCACATGGCCTCAATAACACACTCACACCAACTCGCCTCCCGTCTCCCTAACTCTAGCCCTCTGACCAGTCCTCCCCCATCTCCCCCATGCCTCCCTCTAGCCATCTGACTGGTCTTCTTCCTCCCCCATCTCCCCCGTGCCTCCCTCTAGCCATCTGACTGGTCCTCTTCCTCCCCCGTCTCCCCCGTGCCTCCCTCTAGCCATCTGACTGGTCTTCTTCCTCCCCCATCTCCCCCGTACCTCCCTCTAGCCCTCTGACTGGTCTTCTTCCTCCCCCATCTCCCCCGTGCCTCCCTCTAGCCATCTGACCTCTCCCCTCCTCCCCCCCCCTCTCAGGGTGACGTACGCCTTCTACGAGCAGTACCTGACCATCGTTCCCGAGGGCCTGTTCAACATCTCGCTGTGCCTGCTGCCCACCTTCGTGGTGTGCTGCCTGTTGCTGGGCATGGACCTGCGCTCCGGCCTGCTCAACCTCATCACCATCATCATGATCACCGTGGACACCGTGGGGATCATGACCCTCTGGGGCATCGACTACAACGCCGTGGCGCTCATCAACCTGGTCACGGTGAGAGCAGGACAGACCCGGGGCCGCGACCTTTGGCTAAAGCTAGCGAATTGGGCCCAGTCCCATTTCTCTCCCCTTAACAAGAACCCCTGCTTTGGGTGACCTAAGCTGCAAGTCAGTTTACAGAGCTGGCTAGCATTCAAAGGTTGGTTTTAAGGGAAAAACAGCATTGTTTTTGGGCACCCTACCCCTTTTGCGGGAACGCGTAAAATCTAGGGTTAGGGCTCAAATCTAGGGGAAGGGGGAGGATTGGGACAGGGCCTAAGTCCCATGTTTTGGGGGAGTGGTTTTTGGGGGACGGCCTGAAGGAATGGGAGGTTTGGACCTACTCTTGCTGGTTTTTCGTAATGGCCTACCCCAGCATTACCTATCTCTCTTGCGCTTGACGATATTTTGAGGGGATCTACGTCAACAAAGCGGCTAAATCCTTCTGTCTGAGGAGCAGAACACCCTGTGAGCCACCCTGTCTGTCTCCTCCCCAGGCGGTGGGCATCTCCGTGGAGTTTGTGTCCCACCTGACGAGATCCTTCGCCCTCAGCATCCAGCTGACCCACATCGAGAGGGCCAAGGAGGCCACGGCCACCATGGGCAGTGCGGTCAGTACCCCCAACTCATCTGTTCATACTGTGTGTGTGTGTGTGTGTGTGTGTGTGTGTGTGTGTGTGTGTGTGTGTGTGTGTGTGTGTGTGTGTGTGTGTGTAGTGCAT
Source organism: Melanogrammus aeglefinus (assembly GCA_900291075.1). Classification (NCBI taxonomy): domain Eukaryota; kingdom Metazoa; phylum Chordata; class Actinopteri; order Gadiformes; family Gadidae; genus Melanogrammus; species Melanogrammus aeglefinus. The sequence continues at coordinate 8,705 of OLKM01006766.1, forward strand.
GTGTGTGTGTGTCTGTGTGTGTGTGTGTGTGTGTGTGTGTGTGTGTGTGTGTGTGTGTGTGTGTGTGTGTGTGTGTGTGTGTGATCGTCCAAGCCGCTGAACTAAGGTGACCTTCATGTGTGCGCCCCATTAGGTGTTTGCGCGGTGTGGCGATGACCAACCTGCCCGGTATCATCGTGCTGGCGTTCGCCAAGGCCCAGCTCATCCAGATCTTCTTCTTCCGGCTGAACCTGATCATCACGCTGCTTGGGATGGCTCACGGCCTCATCTTCCTGCCTGTGGTGCTCAGCTACTTCGGTACGGGGGAAGCACCAGTGTGACGGTCATACACGTTGTCTCTGTGGTTACCCCGCTCTCACACTTTTGTTTTGAAACTAGGTTGTTTAGCACTCGGTTTTTTTGTAGCGACTCCCAATTTAGATTATTCTCAGCCTCACTCTCTCGTGCAAGTTACTCTCCTAATGTTGGTAAGTCCTGGCACTTAATGTACACACTTATTGTATGTGGTATATCCTGGCACTTTAAATGAACGTTTTAATTAGCCTAAATCAACACTTATATTAGCAATATATTGTTGTCTCTCTTTCTTCTGACAAATGTACTTATTGTAAATCGCTTTGGATTAAAGCGTCTGCTAAACGCCCCTACATTTGAAATGCAATATGCACAAGGTGAGTGAGAGGACAATAAGTGATAGATAGAAACACAATCTTTTCAAAATATGAAAAAAAAAAGCTATAACATTTGACATACCAAACGACAACAAGCGCAGTGGTTAAGGCGGCTGTCATTTCCCTCCAGGTCCCGGTGTGAACAAGGCCGTGCTGTTAAAACTCCAGCAGTCGGAAGAAAAGGCTCAGCAGGAGCTTGAGACCAACAGAGACGCCCACAGCCACCCCAACGGCCACCATAACCAGGGCTACGAGCACGGAGAGAAACCCCACCTCCCCTTCACCAGCCAGCCTACAGCCGAGGGAACCCAGGCAGAGGAGTTCCTCACCTCCTTTTAAGCACCCGGGGGGAAAAAAAACGAACATTGAACTGTTTTACAAGCTCTTTTGCAACTCCGGTGGGTACCTCCACAGTGAATAGATCCGAGCGAAGAGGGAGAGGAGTGCGAAGGCTTGACATGGGAAGAACATTGAACTGTTTTACAAGCTCTTTTGCAACTCCGGTGGGTACCTCCACAGTGAATAGATCCGAGCGAAGAGGGAGAGGAGTGCGAAGGCTTGACATGGGAATCACTCGGCCTGTGCTGGCCATACTTAATCTGGGATGGGTTGGCAGGACTTCCAAGCCCGCACCACCACACAACTGTGCAATATATTGTAAGGTGACAAGAAGGGACTCCTGATTTGGACATCAGGACATACTTTTAGTATGGTAATTGGAGAGCATTCGTCAAAACATGATGAAAATGACAAAGCAGATGACAGTACCTCATTTAGCAATAGACAAATAATTGAATGTCTTTTTATACTTAAAAAGATGCTATGTGTTAACGTGTTTATTTAAAGTAATTATTTTGTATTTAGGATTATATTTCACAGGGATAGTTTATTGAAAAGCAAATGGAAACACTCCAGCAATTAACCTCTATTTTGTAAAGCAAATGTTTCGATAGTGTGTAATAAATGCATTGATGCAAAAAAATCTAACTCTTAGGCTCCTTAATTAACCTACCTAGTCTCTGAAAGTGTGATTGACAGAATGGCTCGCTGCAGTAATTAGTATGTTAAAGTGCTACACTTCTACTATGAGCGCTTAATACAGAGTGATTATTTATTGTTCTACGAAATTAGCGGGCTAATTATCAGCAGTGTGTTCAACATTTTGATCTTCTGTAAGGGGGTTAAACAAGGATTTAAATAGCTTTGATATGTGATAGGTACTAAAGTCAAGATAAAATACCAGCGGGACAGAAGGCTTTTGGGTATCAATGTTTTGTTTTTATTAAACAATGCAATCCCTCAAGATAGGATTGTATGTTTTCTTTTAAGGTCAGCAATGCCCCCAAAACATATTGTACACATTATACAAGGGAAAACCACGATTTCAGGCGACAAAAACAAAAAAAAAAATCTTTTAAATTATAATACAGTCTTGAGGAAAAAAAATATAAATAACTTTTTTCTTCTCTGGTGGAACTCACTTTATGGTACAGACATACAATAAATAGACCGGTTCTGGCGTCGCTCCACTGATCTATGAATCATCTCTCTATGAGTCCATTTTGTGTAGCAGCATAATAGCAAAAAACATAACAAATACAAGCCCGATGGAAACTGATCAATTTCCCTGGAATTAATCATCGCATATCCCCCCCCCCATCCCAAGCCCACCCTCCCCCCATCTCAGCCAACCACAGACAGTGATATTGCATTGTGGGAAGAAATAAAACCCATCGTGTCGGAGATAAATTAGACTTACGGCAATCTAAACGGCGACATCTAAAAGGCAGCCTTTACCGTAAGGGAAAAACGTCTTTAAAAGCAAGTGAGGAGGGGGGGGGGGGGGGGGTAGGAGGTCAGGTGGGTCACAGCCGTGCCATGCTACTTGGTGCATGCAGCGGGGACCGGGGGGGGGGGGACGGTAGGAAGGCATGGGACAGCTCGGGGCCCCACCCCATGGACAGGGTCCTTAGTGAGGGAGGGGTGAGGGCAAGGCCGAGAGTTAAAGCAGTACCTATCGAACGAGAAAGAAAGAGCAGGCAAGGGAGAGGGGTTGCAGAGAGGGCCCCGCCTCAAGGGGGGCCAGGGCCCCGCCTCAAGGTGGACCGGGGCCCCGCCTCAAGGTGGACCGGGGCCCCGCCTCAAGGGGGGCCAGGGCCCCGCCTCAAAGTGGACCGGGGCCCCGCCTCAAGGGGGGCCGGGGCCCCGGTGACGGGGGCGTAGAGTCGGTAAAAGCCGAAGCTCTCGCCAGGTTTTTGAGAGGCCTCGCTGTGGGTTGAGAGGGGAGCGGGGCTGTAAACTAGTAGGGTGAAGTAAAGCAAAGACGCGCCGGTGTCTCCGGGTACGGGGGTGTCAGCGCTCCGGGGAAATAAACTAAACTTAAAAGCGACACTCGTTAGGGGTTTGATTGTCTTTTGAGATTTACAAAATAGAAAAGTGTTCAGCGTGACAGGGCTGACGAGAGGCTACGGAGGAAGAAGAAGAGGAGGAGGAAGAGAAGCAAGCGATGTCAGCCTGGCAGCACAGAGAGCGTTGGGGGGAGAGGACACGAGCCCTTCGGGGCCGTAAAGTAGGCTTTTTCTTTTTTATTATTATACGTTAAATAGCAGGACATTGTGTAGTGTTTTTTTTTTCTTCTTAAAAAGGAAACGATATGGTGGGCTTGGGGGGGGGGGGGGTGAGGGGGAATAAAACAAATACAAAACAAACAAATAAAATAAAAGTCATCACTTGATAGACACGACAACATGCCCAATTCATCTCTTGACCGAGAGAAAGCACCGCCTCTGGAAGAAGGGAAAACGCAGGCGCTTTCTGTCGGCGGCTGCTTGTGCTGCGTTTCTTTTGTTTCTTTTTTTGAACACGGTGGGGGGGGGGGCCGCCGGCCGACGCGCGACGGCGGAGAAGACCGCGACAGCCCGGGAACTTCCTGCCCGAGACGACCCCACCGCTACGGGGGAGGGGGTTACAACTACTGTTGTTGTTGTTGTTGGCACCGGACCATCACCAGCCCCCGACCCTGAGGTGTTGTTTGGTGTAGCGCCGGCCGTCCACCACCACCGCAAAACAATGTCCTCCGTCCCCGCCTCCCTCTCATTGTCTTGTTCAGAGTCTCCTGCGCTCTCATCCTCGCAGCCTGTTTGTGCACGTGTGTGTGGGTACTTGTTAGTGTGCACATGTCTGGTGTGCGCCATGGTGTGTGCGTGTATGTGCGCACACGCGTGTGTGTGTACGCCTGTGTGTGTGTGTGTGTGTGTGCACGTGTGTGTGTACGCCTGTCTGTGTGTACGCCTGTGTGTGTGTGCGCGTGTGTGTGTGCGTGTGTATGCGTGTGTGTGTGTACTTGTGTGTGTGTACGCCTGTGTGTTGTGTACGCGCCGTGTGTGTGTGTGTATGCGCGCGCGCGCGTGTGTGTGTGTGTGCGCGCGCGCGTGTGTGCGCGCTGCGCCCGCGCGTGTGTGCACGCGCGTGTGTGCGTGTGCACGCCTGTGTGTGTGCAGAGGGTGGCCGGCGCGGTCAGAGCGGGGCGGGGTCCAGGGTGGATCAGGAGTCGCCGGTTCGGGGCCTCGGGGTCTGCGTCTTCTCCACGGCTTTGGGGGACTTGGTCAGGATGGCGCCGTCCGCCTCCCTCGTACATCTGGGAACACAACGGCAACGTGCGCAGCGTGACCACACGGGGCCAGCGGAACTGATTTCCCGTCGCCCAAATCAGCAACCACCAGGCGAGGTTGATAAAGATGGCGCCATTTTGGACAATCCTAACAACAGCTGCTGAGGAGGGGGTTAGCGTCGATGCCGCTGGTCTAGAGCGTGTGACCGCAACTCAATGAAAGATGAACAAAGAAAAGCCCGGAAGGCTTTTACGGGACATTTAAGTAACGGATGTTGCGGAATCTGATTGAGTAAAAATCAGCTGATCCAATCAGACGCAAAGGAGACTTGATCGGCTGCATTCCACGAAAAACGATGACCCAATAAGTAAACTGAAGGTTGTGCGATGGGAGGTACGTACGGGCATGAAGTGCACGTCCTGGAAGAGCTCCTGGATGAAGCGGCGCGAGGCCAGGCCG
>OLKM01006767.1:0-13443 GCA_900291075.1 Melanogrammus aeglefinus
TGGTGGAGGTGGTGGAGGTAGTGGAGGTGGTGGAGGTAGTGGAGGTGAAGGTGGTGGAGGTGGTGGTGGTGGTGGTGGTGGAGGTAGTGGTGGAGGTGCAGGTGGAGGTGGTGGAGGTAGTGGTGGTGGTAGTGGTGGTGGTAGAGGTGGAGGTGGTGGTCCCCTCACCTGGGCAAAGTCAGCAGCCAGCCTCATCTTGCCGCCCTCGCCCAGCGGGCGCAGCAGAGAGGCGTGGCGCAGGAAAGAAGCAAGCAGGCGCGCGCTGGGCGCATGCCCTCCGTGCGGCCGTAGATGAAGTCCAGGCACTGGAAGTGCTGGAAGTAGTCGGCCACGGAGCGCGACACAAAGCCCTGCAGCTCCCGCATGTACAGGGAGCAGGGCACCTCGGGGCGGTGGCCGCTGGACAGGGGGCTGGGGGTGCACACGGACACACACAAACAGGCACACAGACACACAAAGAAAGACACGTACATAGACACAGCCACACACACAGACACTCACACAGAAACACACATGCACAAAGACATACACACATACATAGACACATGGACAAAGACATACACACATACATAGACACATGGACAAAGACATACACACATACATAGACACATGCACAAAGACATACACACATACATAGACACATGCACAAAGACATACACACATACATAGACACATGCACAAAGACATACACACATACATAGACACATGCACAAAGACATACACACATACATAGACACATGCACAAAGACATACACACATACATAGACACATGCACAAAGACATACACACATACATACACATGCACATATCCACATCCACCCACACACAGATACACACATGCACAGACATACACACATATACACACGCACCCACACACATAAACACACGCGCATGCGCACCCACACACAGACACACACATTCATACACACATACAGACACACAGACATGCACATTCACAAAATTAGAAACTGATGGGTCAGAACAGATTGGAGAAGTTGAACTGAATCTGACACGATAAATGCTAGCATGAGGATCTGTTTTGTGGTAGAGTGTACGTGTGTGTGTGCTAGCCAGTGCATGTGTGTGTGTGTGTTAGCCTGTGTATGTGTGTGCGTGCGTGTGTGTTAGCCTGTGTGTGTGTGTTAGCCTGTGTGTGTGTGTGTTAGCCTGTGTGTGTGTTAGCCTGTGTGTGTGTGTGTGTGTGTGTGTGTCTGTGTGTGTTAGCCTGTGTGTGTGTTAGCCTGTGTGTGTGTGTGTGTGTGTGTGTAGCCTGTGTGTGTGTTAGCCTGTGTGTGTGTGTGTTAGCTTGTGTGTGTGTGTGTGTTAGCCTGTGTGTGTGTTAGCCTGTGTGTGTGTGTGTGTGTGTGTTAGCCTGCCTGTGTGTGTGTGTGTGTGTGTGTGTGTGTGTGTGTGTGTTAGCCTGCCTGTGTGTGTGTGTGTGTGTGTGTGTGCGTGTGTGTGTTTGTGTGTTAGCCTGTGTATGTGTGTGCGTGCGTGTGTGTTAGCCTGTGTGTGTGTGTTAGCCTGTGTGTGTGTGTGTTAGCCTGTGTGTGTGTTAGCCTGTGTGTGTGTGTGTGTGTGTCTGTGTGTCTGTGTGTGTTAGCCTGTGTGTGTGTTAGCCTGTGTGTGTGTGTGTGTGTCTGTGTGTGTTAGCCTGTGTGTGTGTTAGCTTGTGTGTGTGTGTGTGTTAGCTTGTGTGTGTGTGTGTGTTAGCCTGTGTGTGTGTTAGCCTGCTTGTGTGTGTGTGTGTGTGTGTGTGTGTGTGTGTGTGTGTGTGTGTGTGTGTGTGTGTTGTGTGTGTGTGTGTGTGTGTGTTAGCCTGCCTGTGTGTGTGTGTGCGTGTGTGTGCGTGTGTGTGTTAGCCTGTGTGTGTGTGTGTGGTCCCGACCCAGAGAAGTCCTCCTGGTGCATGGTGATGATGATGGCCTCCAGGGAGTCGCTGACCGACTGGAGGAGGGGCTCCACCGCCGCCGCCATCAGAACCTGCACCCCCTGACACACACACACACACACACACAGAGTAGTTACACACACAAATAGATACACACACACAGTAGATACACACACACACACACACACACACAGTAGTTACACACACACATGTATATAGACACACACGTATATACACATAGACACACACACACACATACACACACACGTATATACACATAGACACACACACGCACATGTATATACGCGTGCACACACACACAAACAGACACACACAAACACACGTATATACGCGGGCACACACACACACACAGAGTAGGTTAGAAACACATGACGTTACCACGGACGTTAACACACGAGTTGTCCTGCATGTGGCTTTGTTACCAAGACGACCATCAACCTGCCATCGACTGAACCCACACAACACCGTCAGGAGATAAGAACCAGGTTGAAACCTCGATGGATGAACCTGATTGGCTCAGTGGGCAGTGGATTGCCAGCACAGGTGGCGGTCAGACCTCAGGGTTTGATAACTTGAAGAGTTAAACTTCTAGTCAGGCGTCATAACCGGGGTTTGGGGCGGTTCCTTTGACTACTATCCACAACTGATTAAGGATCATTAGTCCCCCGCACACAGCTCCTCACAACGAGAACCAAACCAAAACCACACACGCTCTGATTGGCTAGTCAACAAGAAGAAGTCATGTGACCGTGCCGGGGGCCTATGGGACATCCTTGTTGCCACGGTAACTCTCCGGGTCAGATGTAAATATCTATCGGAGGATCTCAGCATTCTGAGAGGACGGATTGAGGCACGAACTGAGCTGCGTGTGTGTGTGGGTGTGTGTGTGTGTGTGTGTGTGTGTGTGTCCCAGTCCGTGTGTGTGTGTACATCTAAATGCACAGAGCCGTGCCACGAGTCTGATGCTCTAATCATCCAATCTGCTGCAAGATCAATGGACATACTGTGTGCATGTGTATGTGTCCGGGTCCAGGCATGTGTGTGTGTGTTCTGCTGATTGCCATTATCAGCAGCAGCCCTGGAGGTGGAGGGTGAGGCGGTCTAGTTCATCGCTCGGTTACCATAGGCGACCGCCATCACGCCACACCGAGAATGCGGGATGCGGCGCGGCCGGTGACAGCTCCTGTCCTTTCCTCCTCCTCCTCCTCCTCCTCTTCCTCTTCCTCAGTTGTGTCTCCTACTGTGCCGAGTGCTACAACATTCGTGGTTCAAACAACCGCACTCATCTAGCTACACCATCTCCTGTGGGACCAAGACTGCTTCACCGAGTGACAGAGTGACTTAGTGACAGAGTGAGAGAGTGACAGAATGACAGAGTGAGAGAGTGACAGAATGACAGAGTGAGAGAGTGACAGAATGACAGAGTGAGAGAGTGACAGAATGACAGAGTGAGAGAGTGACAGAGTGAGAGAGTGACAGAGTGACAGAGTGACAGAGTGACAGAATGAGAGGATGACGTTCTACACCGGGCCTCACTGTTTTATTTTAATGATTATTCGTAACCTATAATGTGTTTTGCGTAGCTTTTTCTTTACATTCATTTAGTTTGACTATAATATTATATCTATATGTACCTCGGTTATGTTATGCTATATTGTTATAGGTTGTTATATGTACATATTGTTTTGATGTTCTCTTATGTTTTTTATACATAATATTTGTAACACTGTAGTGCTTTGGCACACCTGTTTGGTTTACCACAATAGTTTATGTCAATAAAGCTTTTTTGAATTGACAGAATGAGAGAGAGACAGAGACAGAGATACAGAGTGAGAAAGTGAAAGAGTGAGAGAGTGACAGAGTGACAGAGAGCCAGAACAACAGAGTGACAGAATGAGAGAACGCAAAACGACCAAACGACATAGTGACAGAGTGAGAGAGTGACAGAATGAGAGAGTGACATAGTGACAGAACTACAGTGTGAAAGAGAGGCAGAGTGACAGACGAGAGAGAGATAGAACAACAGAATGACAGAGTGACAGGAGTTAGAGAGTGAGAGAGTAAGATAATGATAGAACAACACAATGACAAGAGCAAGGATTCTAACTCTTCTGACTCTTAAGGATTAACCATTTTAAGGACATAAAGGGGGTGATGAAGGAAACGACCAGAACATTCAGTACGATAGCTCCGGTCCAGCGCCCAGCTGTGGGCATGGTAAACGCAGTGGGGAAAGAGCCGGTTGTAGCGATTCAGCCGTGTGTGTGTGTGTGTGTGTGTGTGTGTGTGTGTGTTGTGTGTGTGTGTGTGTGTGTGTGTGTGTGTGTGTGTGTGTGTGTGTGTGTTACCTCCAGAGATGATTCTCAATGCTTGCTCAGCAGCTGTAGGATTCGAAGTCAACCCCTGAAATGACCTAGAGGACAAACACCAGGGGGTCAAAGGTCAAATACTTGTCGTTTATAAAACTCTTCAATCCCATCAGAGGCCTTTATGAAAACAGTCCATGTTTCCATATATATACTATACCATATATAGTACAAACATAGTTATAGTATAGTTAACAGCCCATTATAGTGTACTGTTCTGGCTCCCTATAGGATGCACTATTAGTGTCCTACATCATGCACTCTTTCTGGTCCCCAGTGTGTGTGAGTGGTGTGTCTATATAAGTTTAGGTTGTTTTGTATATGATTCACCGCGTCATTCATCACATATTTACTTTTTTTTTCACACACACACACACACACACACACACAACACACACACACACACCACAACACACACACACACACACACACACACACACACACACACACACACACACACACACACCACACACACCACACGCTCTCTATCTCACTCAGTCTGGTTGCAGTGTTTACTTTGGCCCTAGTTGGTGAGCAGTGTTGTAACGGCAATGAGGTGTTTGGGAAGAAGAGGGTGGGGAGGGAGGAGAAGAAGAGGATGAGAGATAGTAGAGAGAAAAGGAGTGGGGGTTGGGGAGAAGTAGAGAGAGAGTACGAGGGTAAGAGGGGAGAGAGGAAGGGCATAGGGAGTGGAGGGAGAGGGGGAGAGCAGCAGAGGGGGGTGAGGTGAGAGAGGGGAGTGTTTTTGATATTGCTGCTTGATATTGGATGTGACAGCGTCGCACGACTGTCAACCCGTCACGCTAACAGTTCCACTCTGTCGACCTAGAAGGTTCTGCTGTAGCCAAGTGTCCACAGATCCTCCGAGCTGACAGAACCACTGAACCAGTGGAACCGGTCCTCCGTGGGCCGCGTGATCAAGAACAACGCAGGATACGTAACCGAGTCTCCGGTGTCTACAGCCTAGATCGAGATCACAAACGGGCTTCGTGAACCTAGCTGCCGTCTTGGCTCTGACCGCCGGCGGGGAGAATGAACCGCACACGGGTTCCTTTTGAGAGTGCTTGGAACAAAGATGGCGGCCAGGTTGACGAGGCCACAATGGGCCTCGTCAGCCTGGTGGTGGGGCTACTCCATCGCTTTTCCACACAAAACCGTGGCCTGGAACTGGGCGGAGTCGGAGGGCAGAGTCGGAGGTGTTCAGGCGTGACGTCAGCTTCAGGCGACTAGAAAGTGCCATGCCGCGGTCAGAAAAAAAGTGAAACAAGGCATGGAAGCACTGGACGACATCGAGGCAGTTTCTGTGTGCTGTTGCTGAGTTGCTCTGCTGTGGCTTGTAGGACAAAAGAACACGATACGTATGGAAGAGTCGAGACGACGTAGCGATACGAAGAAAAAGAAAAGAGAATTTGGCAATATTTCGCAGTTGTGTTTTCATACATGACGGCGTGAATTGTTTTAAAGACCACCGCGCTTCGTCGCACATTATTGACGGTCATTTCATCTAAAACCAATCAGTGGAACAGCACTGTTCACGTGACATTTAGGACCCACAACTCGTACCGGCTGACCCTACCTCTGAAGACAGGTACGAACAGGTACTGAAAAAACCGTAACAGGGTCCCGCTCCCAGTACGCAGTGGAAAAAGCTCTCAACTCAGGTAGAGATCGTGCAGAGCCGTGTCGTACGTTGCGACAAACGCGCAGTGGAAAAGGGGGCACTAGTCACTAAGCACGGATTTATCTTGCTCATATTTCGAAATCCTGATTATCTCACAAAACACAACAATTTTTTTATAAAAAAAAAAATTATGTCTCTTCCAAGAACACTTTTGTAACTGAGAACTTTGAAATGACGCCTTAAAGAAATACACAAAATGGTCAAAAAGAAAAATGCTCAAATCTAAAATAAAGCACGGATATGTATCCAGCTGTTTTGCACTTTCTATAAAACATTTATATAAAAATACATATATCAAAAAAATAAATAGATTATATTATTTTTGTTATCGTTTTGACGCCAAAATCGAAATTGAGATTGAAATGTCGAGGCTGAATGTCGACCCAGCCCTACCTAGCGGCCATCTTGGCTCTAGAGCCGCTAGCTGGGTGATGGATCCCACAGACACGGGTTCCTTCTGTAGGGTCTAGAACCAAGATGGCCGGCCCCGGGGGCGGGGGAGGTGTGAGCGGGGCCCAGCGTGTTCAGAACCAAGATGGCGCCGGGCTCAGCAGGGCCCCAGGTTCGAGAACGCCCCTGACCGACAGGTTCTCATTTAGACGCCCGCGGGCGCTAGGGCTGGGACCCGATTACCGGGCGCGCTGAGGGAGACAGGCACGGGGCTTATCATCTCTTTTAATGGAGCTGACAAGGGGACCAGCTCAGACGGACGGACCCCCGGGGCCACTCCAGGAGCACCCAGCAAGAAGGACAAGCACACACACCACACACACTGCCCTTCTTCTTTCTTCTTCTTCTGTGTATATATGTGTGTTAGTGTTGTGTGTTTGGCGTGCGTGCTGCGTGTGTATATTGTGTGAGTAAGTGAGTGAGTGAGGCAGTGGCTGAGTGTGTGGTGTGTGTTGTTAGTGTAGATGGTGCGTTGTGTTTTGTATGAATGAGGTGAGGTAGTAGTAGTGGTGAGGTATATAATATAGTGTGGGGTGTATATGAGTGTGAGTTTGAGTGAGTGAATGAGTGAGTTGAGTGTTACCTTGGCGAGCGAGGCCGCCATGCAGTCTGAACAGGGAGTTTCACCAACACGTCGCGATTCTTACCTGGCCATGGCCCGTCGTCACCGGACCAAATCTAACCTGGCTGCCTGTCTACCCCTGTGATGGCACAACTACACACAGAGACACACACACGCGCACGACACACACACACAGACACACACGAGCCGACATCAAAGTCAGCACAAAGACGCGCAAACAAGATTGTCTAAAAAACGGAAGCACACAGAGACATTTGACAGATGAAGAGGACATACAGAGAGACAGACAGACAGCTAGAGAGACAGACAGACAGGTAGAGAGACAGACAGAAAGGCAAGAAGTAAGGCAGAAAGACGGACAGGGAGTGAGACAGACAGACATCCACAGAGAAACTGATGGACAGAGAGACAGAACAGGTAGAGAGTTGCAGACAGACAGTAGTGAGCACAGACAAAAAAAAGACAGTAGTAAGCGCAGACAGATGTACAGGGAGCGAGACATACAGACTTACACGGAGAGACAGACCAGGCAGAGAGACAGACACGACCGGTAGAGAGACATAGGATGCCAGCCTATCCTCTTCATCACTGTGAGACCTGGACAGGGTAGTGGTGAAGTGGTGAGGTGGTGAAGTGATAAGGTGGTGAAATGGTGAGGTGGTGAAGTGGTGAGGTGGTGAAGTGGTGAGGTGGTGAAGTGGTGAAGCGATAAGGTGGTGAAGTGATAAGGTGGTGAAGTGATAAGGTGGTGAAGTGGTGAGGTGGTGAAGTGGTGAGGTGGTGAGATGGTGAAGTGGTGAAGTGGTGAACGACTCACCAGTTGCTCAGACTTGACGCAGAACAGCTGGACGGTCTTGGCGGCGTTCTTTGCGACGGCGACGGCCAGGTCCGGGTCGCCTGCGGCAACGTTCAGCTCACTGCGGGCAGAACAGGAAGTGGATCAGCGGGCGGGTCTGCTGACGGGAAGCCGTCATTAGCAGAGCAACCGCAGGCCGCCACAGGCTGCTTAGCATAACCCTGAGCACTCAGCTGCATAAACAGCAGCATACGTCTACATTTATCCGAGTAGATAGAACGCATCACGGACAGTGTCGACATGGCAACCAACCAACCGACCTATGCCCTGTTAATCGCAATAAAGAGCGGTTATTATCGACCAATAGGATTTGACCCCCGCTCTGCCCCGCACCACTTCACCGAGCGCCCACAAAGCCTCCATAGGAGGTGTTCACCCTCCTATGGATGTCTTCGCTCTCCCCGACGACGCCCACGAAGACTACCAGCGACGACCAAGGGACGCGAGCGTGTTTGGTCGCGCCGGGTGGACGCTCCGCGCTGGCGTTGGGACGATTCCAGGAGAAGCTAAACAGCAGAGGCCTCAAAAGACTCTAGGACCGACTGGTTCACACTAAATCTCTGCACAGCCTCTCCATACTTACTCTAAACTGACCTCCCCCACACCCCTCTTACATACTTATTGAACGTTGTGCGTCCTGGCGCTTTAAAACAGTACTTAGAACTGTAGCATCTTATCCTAGCTGTCTTAGCTGTATACGGGGAATGGGTTATCACAGTGATCGCTAGTGCACTTGGTTCTATTAAAACCCTTCCTGTACCGACAGAGATATATCTCTGTTTCTCTTGCTTCCGACAAATGTACTTTGTTGTGAGCGGCTGTGGATATAAGCGTCTGTTAAACACCCTGAATGTAGACGCAAACGAGGCAGAGCGAAGCAACATCACGTCATCAGGCCGACAGAACCCCGCAGCCTGGAGCCGACAGAACACCGTGTTCTGAGCTCCCCTTACAGACGGTCTGGGACCGGGTTACAGTCCGCTTCTTTTGGACACGGCTGACCCTCCACCGTCGCCGGCAGAACCAGATTTATCAGGATCATGATGGAAGACATGGCTGTTTGGATTGGAGCCGGTGGTGACGTTTTAAACGGTTCTCCACGGGTTCCTGAAGTGATCCAGAACACCGACCTCGCTGCACAACGCCAACAGGATAGGACGAGTTAAGGGAAGGTTGCTAGTTCGATCCCCGGTTCCTCCTGCCCGAGTGTCGAGGAGCAAGACACCTAATGTGTGTGTGAACGTGTGTGGGCGAACGTTGGAACGTGTGTGTGAATGTTAGAACGTGTGTGTGTGTGTGAATTGGGCTACTCCACACTTCATCCCCTCGTTGTGAGTCTACCTGTTGATGTGTGTGTGAACGTGTGCCCGAATGTGTGTGTGTGAACGTGTGTGAGAGTGGGAGTATGACATGTGTCTACCTGGTAATGTGTGCGTGAGCCTGTGTGTGTGAGCCTGTGTGTGTGAGATGTGTGTGTGACGTGTGTGTACCTGCTGATGGTCCTGATGATGCTGTCCAGCTCGTCGGGGGAGGGCGGGGCCTGCCCCCCCACGGGGAACACCAGGTTGATGGGGTCGAAGAGGCGGGACAGGGACTTGGACAGGTAGGCCGCCTCGTAGGGCAGCAGGGAGTCCTTCAGGGCCTTCTCTGGACTACACACACACACACATTAACACACACACACACACTTAATATTCACATGAATAACCACACACATTTTCATAAACATATAACACACACGCATGCACAAACACACACACACTCATACACACAGACATTAATAACACACACAACACACACACTCATACACACATAGACATTAATAACACACACAACACACACACACACACACACACACACACACACACACACACACACACACACACACACACACACACACACACACACACACACACACACACACACACACACACAGCTAATGAGGACATCTTCGGCATTCTGATGAATATTCATGTCATGCCTAGACGCGTCCCTGCAGGTATGACAACTCCTCACACCCTACCGGCTCATCAGGCCAGAGCGGTCCATGTAGTCACAGTGGAGGAGATAAAGTGGCACCGGGGGGGGGGGGGGGGGGGGGGGGGCGGGGGGGGGTGGGGGGGGGTGGGGGGGGGGGGGGAGGGGGGGGGGGGGGGGGGGGGGGGGGGGGGGGGGGGGGGGGGGGGGGGGGGGGGGGGGGGGAGTGGAGTGTGTCCGCCTATAGACAGCTCTCATGAACTACGCTCTGTTCTGTTATAAACCACTGGCGACAACGAAAGAGCTTGACAAACCGATATTACGATATTAATGTTGTATCGGAATATTACAGATATTTCGCTGTTTTTACAGAATCTTTGATATTTACAGTCACGACATTTAGAGAGTCGCCATATTTACAGAATTGCCATATTTCAAGAGTAACGATATAGAAAGAATCGCAATGTTTACAGAATCGCGGTATTTACAGAATCACGATATTTACAGAATCACAATGTTTACAGAATCCCGGCACACATCGGCTTAAAAATGGGTGGTATGATCCGAAATGGGCGGCACGGTTAAGGGGGAGGTGACGGCATGTTGCCATGGCGACTGACTTATAGTCCTGCTTGGCCTGTGTGAAGAGGTCCTGGCGCTCCGCCTCGCTGACGGACACGTCCAGGCTGGCGTCCAGCGCCCCGCCGGCCCCCAGCGCCCCCTGCAGGCTGGCGCTGTACTGCTGCAGCCGGCGCCACAGCTCGTTGTAGAGGCGCAGCAGCTTGGGGTACTCCCCCTCCATCGCCTGCTTCAGGAAGGACGAGGCTGGGGGGGGGGGGGGGGAAAGAGCAGAGAGAGAGAGAGAGAGAGAGAGAGAGAGAGAGAGAGAGAGAGAGAGAGAGAGAGAGAGAGAGATATTGAGATTTTTTTTTTAATATTTGAAAAACGTTTATTGAACAATTAACCTTTTAAACACAGGGACAAAGGCTTTAGAATAGACCAGTAAAAGTAAATAAACTAAATTAAACACTCATTAAACGCAGTTAGAAAAAAATCACATGACAGAGTGGGAAAGTTTAAAGTGACTCATTAAAGCGACAGTATGAGAGAACACAGGCTAGCAGAGACAGCAGGCGACAAACTGTTTTATATACCCTCAGCATCTCAACATTGCCTAGCTCTTTTGCTAGTCTCTGTACAATTTATTTTCAATCTGTAATACTGCCTTCTCAGTGAAACCTCCCTCCCCTCTGATGTCATCTGAGCCACAGTATTTTTGTTGCATATTTATCATCACACATGAATCACGAGAATTTTTTGTTTTTTTCAAGAACACCTGTAGACTATGTACTGAGTACATCCCATCCAGCTGTGAAGCAGAAGCCAGTGCTGAGTCAGTGAGGGGCTGGCAGTCCTCCATCTCCTCCTCCTCCTCCTCACTAGACTCTATCTCCTCACCCCTAGACCCTGTCTGCTCCTCCCTAGCCGCCGTTTTCTTCGCTTTAGAGCCACAGGTTTCACTAGCCTGTTTCCTTTTAAGAAAGAGAAGCCTTACCTACGCTTTCCCTCAGCAACCCAACCCTCACTGCCACTCTCTCGCTCTGCCAGCAGAGCTGGGCCCAGCCTGCTAACACGCACACACGGTCCTGTAAATAAGTATTGTTCCCCCATCTCTGAAACGAACGGCACTCAATCTTGTTTCCTTGTCCCAACACATAATAGAAAAAAAACTTTCAGGATTATAAGACCTGCTTCTCCAAAATTCAACATTATCATCGTCATGAGTTGCCTTTTTTTGGATTTTCCCCCACAAATGGCTTTGCGTTACACATTTCTTCTGTGATCTCAATGCTGCAGCCCGCGTTGACAAGGTCCACATCCTTTGGGGGAGCCTGCCTGTCGCTCAAGCAGGTCAGCCCGATTTTCGGGGGCTATTTCCTTGCCAGCCTCTGACTAAACCGCCCTCTTTCGCAGACAAAAACACTTGAGAATTCCAAAGTTTACAAACAGCAAGGCATCAAGTCAAAGTCATCCATCTTCAATGAAATACTAAACTCAGTTCACTGTCCTTCTTGTTCAGAATCATGTGCACTTGCCGTCTGCGTGACACGACACGACATGCCGCAGCAGGGGAGACTTGCATCCCGACGGCAGCGTCCTGATTGCAGACACTATTTTCCCGTGCCTCGATAGTTCCCGCTGCCGGGCAGCGGACCTGATGCTGCTGTGCCCGACAACATCTGCCACTGCCAGACTGCAGTCCTCACACATGACACGGGGAGGTGGATGGAGATCGTTGAGCCATTGCGTGTGCGGTCTGAGCTCCCCGAGAGAGACGCGCAGAGGCCATAGGAGGAGAATGACTACCAGGCGCACCGGACCAGCGGCGTGGCTGGAATCGAGTGCGGGAGAAAAAACAGATGCGCCGAAAGAGTAACACCAAAACCACCAAACAGCCTCGCAGGACCTTCAGCCCAGAGCTATATTTACAACATTTACCTGGAGAAGAGGAAACTGTGACAGAAGTTCGCAGAAACTTCTCAAGAATTCAGCTCATTAGTACATCGCGCGCAAACTCGCTCCTTTCCGCTCAGATCAGAAAGAGAGAAACGAAAGGACGAGAGAGAAACGAAAGACGAGAGAAGAAAGAGAGAGAGAGAGAAGAGAGAGAGAGAGAGAGAGAGAGAGAAGTACGAGAAGCACGAGAGCAGAGGACGAGAGGAGAGAGAGAAAGAAGAGAGAGAGAGAGAGAGAAGAGAGAAGAACGAGAGAGAGAGGAAGAGAGAGAGAGAGAAGAGAGAAGAGAGAGAGAGAGAGAGAGAGAGAAGAGAGAGAGAGAGAGAGAGAGAAGAGAGAGAAGAGAGAGAGAGAGAGAGAGGGAGAGAGAGAGAGGAGAGAGAGAGAGAGAGAGAGAGAGAGAGAGAGAGAAATAAATCAACAAAAATACAGCGTTTATCTCTCTGGCAGGTTTAATTGTGTGGAGAAGGTAAACTCACGAGACATACACTGTGACAAGCAAGCGAGACCACATTTTAAATAGCGTCGTAGAACAGGGCAGAGCGCCTCTCGGCGCCAATAGTCAGGGCGGCCGCCCACCGTTGTTAAGTCGAGGTCGCTAAAACTTTGTTGGCGGTCTAATCAACAGATAGAGCGCGCTTATTTACATATCAGGCCGAAAGAAAACTCCCCGCTCGGGTCACAGCAAGGTGTGCGTCCCCACGGCCATTCGGTATCCTAGGTTTTATCTTCTTTTTTTATCAACCAACAATGATTGGGACAATTTCAGTCTAATACGCAATAGTCAAATAAGGCTACCAATCCCTACAGCGCATTTCGGCGCACCAATGACAATCTACACTGGACGAGAAAGATAGATCGCTAACTAGAAGAGAGTTGTAAAGCACCTTTCCAACCTTTTTCAGTGAGAATTGATCTCCCCAAGAGCATATGGTATACTTAAAAGTGAGCATATAAGGATACGATATATATTCAATTGAAGGTCTATCGGCCCCGTAGCATATTTAAACAAATGAAGCAAGCGCGCCCGTATTTCTAACTGAGAGCATTTGAAGTCACACTCTGAGACTCAGCAAACAAACTGGATCGCTATAGGAACAG
>OLKM01006768.1:0-13440 GCA_900291075.1 Melanogrammus aeglefinus
TCCTGATGTGGAATTTCAAAAATAAAAGCCAACCAAGAGAGTTTTCTGTCCCCGGCTACATAGTGAGACCTTACGGATATTACATTTGCATCTTCGCGATTAAAATTTAAAAACGAAGATAATGCCCTGTTATTTTCAGGCTCATTCACAACAAGGGTTTATAGGTCAATCGATGCCATATGGGTCCCGTCCAAGAAGTTCCAGGACATTCTGATGTGGATTTTCAAAATAAATAGCAATCAACAGTTTCCAATATGAGACATAATACATATTGATTTTTGGATTAAATTAAAATAAAATGCCCGTGTTATTTCAATGCGCTCATTCACATCAGGGTATAAGTTCAGGACCCGCATTGGGGTCCACAAGAAGTTTTCAGAACATTCTATTTTGTTGGCTCTTCTAAAATACTAAAGCCAACAAAAGTTTCCAATATGAGACATATTACATATGATCTTTTGGATCATTTAACAAGAAAATGCCCTGTTATTTCAGGCTCCATTTCCACATCAAGGGTTAAGGTCACGGACCCAGTAGGGTCACCCAGAGTTCGAACATTTCTGATGTTGGACTTTTCAAAATAACGCCAATCAAGTTTCCGAATAGAGACATATTACATATGATTTTGGATTAAATTTAAAAGAAAATGCCCTGCTTTATTTCAGCTCATGTTCACATCCAGGGTTTAGTCCAAGACCTGGGGTCCACCAGAGAAGTTTCAGACATTCTGATGTGGAATTTCCAAAAATAAAAGCTAACCGACTTCAGTTTTCCAATAATGAGACATATTACATATGATTTTTGATTCAAATCTTAAAGAATGCCGCTGTTATTTCAGGCTCATTTCACTTCATGGTTATAGTTCATGACCCCATGGCGTCACCCGAGAAGTTTCAGGACATTCTTATGTGTGAAGCATTTTTTAAACCCGTCTCCATGTAAATATTTCTGATGTACAACATTTTCTATGGATTTAGAATAGTTACTCCTGTTTGATTTCCCATTTTTTATAATAATAATATGGATAATAATATGGTCTTGCAAGTATAGGAATCATAATTTTGATGAGTAAGAAAAGGTTTGAGTACAATTGCTTGTCAATGATGAAGATTAAGATTGTAAAAGCCGACAGGGCTAAAAGTTAGGATCACCGTCCAGATTGTGTAGGGGGGGTAATATTAACTAAGTAGACAATCAGATGGACAGTGGCTATGAGCTACTAGCTTGTCTTAGCTTTCCACCCATTGGATTTGAGTAGCCGCACCTTCGTGAAATGTGTGGGACAAAATGTGTGAATAACAGGAAAGGCCCTGCACACTTTACCTGACACCTGCAATGGGTAATCTTGGAATACTGTTGATTAGGGTCTCTCTTATGGTGTTCCACCGGCGTCCGGCTATGAATGAGACTTGATGAAATCATATCATAAAGCACTGACCTAGTATTACATCTGAAAACTTTTGAAGGTTTTTCCAGCAAAGAACAAAGATGTGAGAAGACAAGTGGGAGTGTGGGCTTTGAGGTGAGAAGGATTCCCTGCAAGTGATTGTTCAACTTGTCTGCAGTCCACATTTCAAAGCAGGCAGATTTTGACAGGACAGGTCAGCGATTGTCAGACTACGTGATGGTGTTATTCATCCTCTTCAGCTTCTCCTTCACCTCCAAAGTAGGTGTATCATCATAAGGTATTAGCATTCATAAATGTAAATATTCTATTGTCAAACAAAACTTAACTCTTTTATTATATTGTATTATGTATTATGCATAATGTCTCATAATTTCTGTTGGTAAAGGGCAGGGCTACATCTACCTCCAGAAGAGCTGAAGAAAGCGCTGTCCGTGGCCTCTGAGGATTCCCCATGAAATGACAAACCTCACACGTATTCTCTACTTTTAACATCATATCATAAATGTTCCTGGACATATTCAATCTCACTTGTTTTCTGCCACTCATATTAGAAGACACACTCACAAAAAACTGTCTTTGATAGCTGATGACTATAAGAAAGAATGTGGATGTGTGGGCCATAAACTAGTGGTGTCAAAGTGATATTTGTGAAGTGAAACATTACTCAAACCATGTTCATCCCTCATTTTTTCTACTAGGACCATGTCTAGTGAAAGATTACTCAAACCATGTTTATCCCTCTTTCTACTAGGATCATGGCTATACCTTGCCTGCTTCTCCTACTGCTGTTAAGGCCAAAGTCAATGAACATTTGGCAAGTGTGGAAAGTCTGGAGCGAGAAAAGAGGGCAAAGACCACAGTGAAGGATCTTTTGGGGGATTTGAGGGAAAATAACCTCATTAATGAAGAACTCAGTGATACGCTTGCATTCTACTCAGGTAAGACATAATTAGCACTTTGAAATTCATGTACATGTTATTGTTACTCTGTTTATTAAAATCCTTGGTTATTATCTGAAGGGGACTAATTCATCTTTGCTCATAACACTTCAGATCTTAAGATGGACTTTGTGGCAAAGCATGAGTACACAGGACTGCAGAGCGTTTGTACTCATGCTCCATCTACAATGGTCCAAAGGCATACCAATACCTCAGAGAGACTCAACATTTTTTATTATCGTGTTTTTTTTTTATCTGTTAGACTTTGAATATTAAAGTTGAATTTTTCTTATTTTCTCTGTTCTGTAAAGTGTCTTTGAGCACTGTGTAATGGGTAAACAAATGATAAGGCACCACCACAACAACTGGTATAGGCTTCATTATCATGCAAGAACTTTGCATGATAATTTTTTCTACATCACAATTGCATGCTTTAATAAAGTATTGTTTTTACCTACCATTACGAGTCTCGTTTGGTGCAGTAGGGAATTCGCACAATGGTGAATCATTGCTTATTATCTATGTTATTAGCGCAACCCAGTCTCACCAATATGCGTACAGATCGCACGGTTTGACACTTTCAAAATGCGTGCAGTACATACGCCAAATGACCATTTCGCGTGCATATGATACGCAAAACCCAGCATTAACTACTGTGGAGGGCGGATGCGTCCATTTCGCGTGCATATGATACGCAAATCCCAGCATTAAATGAATGGGAAATGCAATATTTTAGGACAGATTCACCATTAAACGTGTTTCTAATGACATTTCTAGCGAGAAATGTACTTTTTCCTTGAATAATCTTCAGTCAGTGAATGTGTATGATCTTTATTAATTTTTATTATCTGAATGGGAAATGCAATATTGTAGCGACCGGTGTTCGCGGCGGGTTCCGTCGCTTTCGGGTTCGTGCCGGGGATTCTGGGGGATTCCCGTTGTGCCGTTGTTGTTGTTGTTCTGGGTCCGTTAGTAGTAGTAGTAGTAGTAGTAGTAGTAGTAGTAGTAGTAGTAGTAGTAGTAGTAGTAGTAGTAGTTCCGTTACTAGTTGTTGGGGTTATTAATGATCAGTGGGGTTAATGGGTTGGGATTGTTAATTGATGTGTGTTGTTCTGTTGTTGTTGCCACCGTCACCGAGAATGACTTGTGTGTTAGTAGGGTGTGATGTTCTATGTGCGTGTGAGTGAGGCAATAAAAGAGGGTGTTCTGTAGTCAAGCGGTGTATGAGGCACAGACCCCTAGTTGACCAAGAACCTGACTCCCTGTTCTTCCTGATCGGCGCGACATTGGTGTCAGAAGTGGGATGATGGAAAAAGGAACGTTTTCCGGCATGACGCGTCCAAAGGAGGAAGACTCGGAGGAATGGCTTTGGCGCGAACGCGGCGCAACACCGCCACCCAGTGGCCGTTGGCGGTGTCGCAGGATCGGCGGCGGTCGGTCGCCCCCTGGTTTCCAGGCTTCCCAAGTTTTCTGGAATAACACCACTGGAACCTTACCTGGCGCAGTTGAGGATCGCAGCGCGATACTACGGCTGGGGGTATGGACGAGTGCCGCCGCCCCAGCTTTGCCCTAGCTTTGGAGGGAAACGGCGTTGCAGGTTCTTGCTGGACCTGGCCCACAACAGACCAGCTGGACCTCCAGGCCCCTGACCCTGGCCTTGGAGAGGCGTTTCGGGCAGCCGAGGGTCGTGAGCCCACAGCCGGGAGTTGCTGAACCAGCCGCCTCCGGCCGGGAGGGGGAACGTTTTGGGGGCCTATTGCAAGGCGGACCGTACTGCTGTACGCCCAACGGGGCTACCCAGACTTCCCAGCTGCGGCTAGGGAAGGGAACTAGCCCTTTCAATCATTCCTCCGAGGACTTGCCCCGCCCGCGGCTGGGACGGCACGTCCGCCTTCGCCGGGCCCCCGAACCTCGATGTGGCCTCTTGAGCTTGGCGGAATGGGCGGAGCAGGAGCTGTCGCGACCTACCAGCCGTCGCGGTGCCCACCGACCTCACGTCCGGCAGGACGGACTACGAGCGGGACGAGGACGAACGAGGAAGCGTGTTTCCAAGCCTGGACCTCGCCCCAGCGTCCCCGGCAGCGACCACTCACACGCGTCCACCATACCACGACAGAGGTAGATCCGGAGCTTGACCGGCGCTGTTTCCGGTGCGATGAGCCAGGCCATCTGGGCCCGTGGACTGCCCGGTCAACCGGCAACCACGGGCTAGAACCATTTCGTCCGCGGAAAACGCGGCGGAGCGGCGCCAGTGAGGGGACCGGCCGCTACCGGATTCCTGCCCCCCTCCACGGTCGGTGCGTCTCTGGTTGGGCGGCCCGGGGCCGCGCCAGGGGGCCTTTACCTCCGTTGCGGGATCGACGGCCGACCCTGCAACCGCCCCTGGGTGGACACTGGGTCGACCCATCTCCCTGGTGCGTCCGGGCGTTTTTTCCGGCAACCACCGGCGGCACTCTCGGGGAGTGGACGGCGGACCAGCGTCCGCCTGACGACCGTTACGGGGACAGGAGACCGAAATGAAGGGGAAGGAAGCGGCTGGCCGGTCAAGGGTGGGTGACCGGGAGGTGATGCATGAGTTTTGGCTCGCCGACATCCGGGACTCGTGCATCATCGCCTGGATCTGCTGACCGTTGGGGTGCCAGGATGGACATGGCTGGAGCAACCATCAACCGTCGGCACCGGAGACGGTGGCGCGCTCCAGTCCGGACGGGGGGGAGCACGGGGGCTCTGGCGGCCAGCGGAGTAGTCGCCGGGTTAATGCCCAGGAGCCCTCTGCCTCTGCCCGGTCGCCCCTGCATTCCCCGCGCGTCCTGTATCTGCCGCCCTTCTCCTTCCCCTGAGACCGCCGAGGCCGTCCATGCCCGCTTTGGCTGCGCAGTTGGAGCTGGCCTCGACGTACAGCAGAGTCCTGCAGCTGAGGCTGTTACTCGAAGAGTACGGGGACAATTTTTGCGGCTCGGGATGAGGACTGCAGGCGGACAGGGCTGGTGTGCAGCAATGCCATCGACACCGGCCTCTGCTCGGCCCATCCGCCTCGGCCCCCACCGATTAGCACTAGGCCAAGCGCCAGGCGGCAGAGGACAAGAATCCGTGGGATGGCCTGCCGGGGAGTGATCGAGCCCTCGTCCAGTCCATGGGCGCGCCCGGCCGTCCTGGTGTAGAAGAAGTAAGGACGGTAGCTGGAGGTTCTGGCGTTCGAACCTACCGGCACGCTCTCAACGAGGTCAACCGGAAGGACTCGTACCCCGCTTTGTCCACGGGATCGACGACGCCCTGGACTACATCGGGGGGTCTAGCTGGTTCAGCTCCCTGGACCATGCGTAGCGGCTACTGGCAGGTGGAGTTGGCGCCCGAGGCCAGACCTAAGACTGCCTTCACCATTGGGCAAGGGCTGTGGCAGTTCTGTGTCATGCCGTTCGGACTATGTAACGCGCCGGCGACGTTCGAACGGATGATGGAGAGGGTGCTGGCGAGCATCCCCCGGAGTCGTTGTGTCGTGTACCTGGACGATTTGCTGGTGCACGCCCGCGATTTCGGGGGAGCGCTGGCGAACCTGCGGGAGGTTCTTGGGGCCATCCGTCGGGCCGGGTTGCGGCTGAACCCTGCCAAGTGTTCCCTGCTGGCCAGGGAAACGCTGTTCTTGGGACACGTGGTGAACGCGCATGGCGTAGCCACTAACCCGGCCAAGGCAGCTGCGGTCCGGGACTGGCCGACCCCCACCAACGCCGGTGAACTGCGGAGTTTTCTGGGCCTGGCGGGGTACTACCGCCGGTTCGTCCAAGACTTTGCGCGACGGTCCGCTAGCCCCTCCACCGCTTAACCGAGGCACGCCGGCCGTACGTCTGGGACGAACCCTGGCGCCACGGCCTTCGCCCAACTCCAAGCGGTACTTCACCGGAGGCCCCGGTCCTGGCGTACCCCGACGCTGGTCGCCCTTTCATCCTCGACACCGATGCCAGTAACGTGGGGGTCGGTGCGGTCCTCTCCCAGGGGGTGGGGGAGGGGAATGTCCCGTCGCGCCTACTTCAGCCGCACTCTCTCAGTCGGGCGGAGCGCAAATAACTGCGTGACCCGACGGGAGCTGTTGGCTGTGGTCCTGGCCGTGCGCGGCATTTCCAGGCCGTATCTACATGGGGAAGCGTTTCCTGGTCCGCACCGACCACGTGTCCCCTCACGTGGCTCCTCAGCTTTAAGAACCCTGAGGGCCAGGTGGCTCGATGGCTGGAGATTCTGCAAGGAATACGACTTTGAAAGATCCAGCATCGGGCGGGCGCTATCCACAACAACGCCGACCGCACTCTCCCGGCGGCCCTGTGCGGTCCTGGAGTGTCGCTACTGCCTGCGACAGGAGGAGCGGGTCCACGAGTCTCCGGTGGTGGCGGCTCTCCAGACCACCGAGGCTGACCAGACCATCGGTGAGGCGGAGGGTTGGCTCCTGCTGACGGCGAGTCAGTTGGAGCAGCAGCAGCGGGCCGACGAGAACCCTGGCGTTGGTGAGGGACTGGCTGGGAGGCGGGGCAGCGCCCCCAGCTGGCCGGAGGTGTCGGCACGAGGGCCTGAGGTGAAAGGCCTACCACTCCCAGTGGGGATGCTTCCGGCTCCAACAACGGGGTGGTCCACCGCAGCTGGCAGGACCTAGGGGTAAGAAAAAACATTCTGCAGCTGTTGGTGCCCCCGTGCGCTTCGTCCCCAGGTGCTGGCAGCTGGTCCACGGCTCCGGTGGCGGAGCGGGCCACTACCGGAACGGCCAAGAGACCCTGCATCCGCCTGCGGGGGCGGTTCTACTGGCCGGGCTGTCGACGGGGAACGTGGAGTTGCATGTCCACTGCTGCGACACCTGCACGGCGCCAGAAAGGGCCTGCCCAGCGTTCCCACGCCCCGCTCCAGCAGTACCTGGTTGGGAGCACCGATGGAACGGGTGGGGCGTCGAACGTCCTGGGGCCGTTTCCGGTCACCTGAACTCCGGCAACCGCTACGTCCTCGTGGCCATGGACTACTTCACCAAAATGGCCCGAGGCGTATGGCGGTGCCGGATCAGAGCGCTGCCACCACCGCGGAGAGGCTGGTGGAGGAGAGATGTTTTGCCCGTTTCGGGGTCCCTGCCGAGCTCCACAGCGACCAGGGGCGGAACTTCGAGGCCCAGCGTTTTTCGGGGAGGTCCTGGCCGGCGGCTGGGGGTGCACCAGACCAGAGGACGACGCCCGCTCCATCCCCAGAATGACGGAGTTGGTGGAGCGGTTTTAACCGCACCCTGGCCACCCAGCTCGCATCCTCACAGCCAGCACCAGCGGGACTGGGACCGCCACCTGGCCCTTGTCCCTGTGGTCCTATCGGACGGCGTGCCAGGAGTCCAGCCACTGCACGCCGCGGCTGCCCTCATGTTCGGCGGGCCGGAAGTTCCGGACACCTGTGGACCTGGGTGTTCCGGGTCCCCTCCCGAGCCTGTGAGATTGCTGGAGGGCGGCTATGGACTATGTCCGCAGGCTGAGGGATCGGCTGCTGGTGGTCCACGACTACACCCGCCACGGCTCAGGCTGCGCCTCAGGGGGAGGGCAGTAAGAGGGCCTATGACACTCCGCTGCGCTCGCCCGCCGCCACAACGAGCGTTCACACCCGGGGACAGGGTGTGGGTTTACTGTCCCGTCAGGAAGAGAGGGGTCTGCTAACGCTGCGGAGGCACTGGCAGGGCACCGCGGGGAAATCCTCGACCAGGGTGTCCGAGGTGGTGGTACCGGCTGCACGGATGCGCGGGCCGCCCGGGCCGTGGGTGGTGTTGCACCAGCGACAGACTCTCACCGCTTACCGCCCCCTCGCCCGGTTTGCTGCCGATGAGGGAGAAGGAACTCCTCGTGTTTCCTGCCGGCTCCCCGGATGGTAGCCGTTGGTCCTGCCGGCTGTCGCCCGCCCTAGAGGGGCTCAGCGGCCCGAACCGGCGGCGCCGTCCCCCTGAATACACTTAAGGACTAATGTATCGGGCTCGATGGGGTGTCGTCGGGACGAACTGACCCCTCAGATGGGAGCTGTGTAGCGACCGGTTGGTTCGCGGCGGGTTCCGTCGGCTTCTCGGGGTTCGTGCCGGGGATTCTACGGGAATTCGTTAGTGCCGTTGTTGTGTGTTGTTCGTGGGTCCGTTAGTAGTAGTAGTTAGTAGTAGTCTAGTAGAGTAGTCAGTAGCTAGCTAGGTTAGTTCCGTTTACTAGTTCGTTGGGGTTATTAATGATCAGTGGGGTTAATGGGTTGGGATTGTTAATTGATGATTGATGTGTGTGTGTGTTGCCACCGTCACCGAGAATGACTTTTGTGTGTGTTAGTAGGGTGTGTGATGTTCTATGTGCGTGTGAGTAAGGCAATAAAAGAGGGTGTTCTGTAGTCAAGCGGTGTATGAGGCACAGACCCCTAGTTGACCAAGAACCTGACTCCCTGTTCTTCCTGATCGTCGCGAATTGCGATTGTGCGATTGGCGAATCCCAGCATTAAATGAATGAATGGGAAATGCAATATTTTAGGACAGACAGACTTTTTTTTGTACTTTTTCCTTGAATAATCTTCAGTCAGTGAATGTGTATGATCTTTATTATCTTTTATTATCTGAAATGCGGAAATGCAATATTTTAGGACGATTCACCGTTAAACGTGTTTCCTAATAACGGTTTCTAGCGAGAAAGTATACTTTTTACTTGCTAATCTTGAGTCAGTGATTGTGTCTGATCTTTAGTTTTATAGTTATTAGGAAGATTTTATCGGCTCGCTTGCATGTTTCAACGACGTCAGGTTGTTAGGGACGCTGCTTTCGCAAAACTAGCAGCTCACGTGTTTCCTGCGTTTGTGTTATTAAACCGTTACTTTATGTAACCTTTAATGATATCATCTCGTTAGAAACACGTATATGTCAAGGGGCAGACGAGGGGACCCAAATGCTGCTGAACCACAGGGAGACGGACGACGGAAATAAAGGGATGGGGTTTATTCAGTCGACAGGCCGCAGTAGTCAAGACAAGCAGGGGATCAGGAACACCAGCGGGTAGTAGACAGGCGGGGATCAGGAACCGGCAAGGAGAGTCAGACAGGCGAGATCAGGAACCAGAAGGAGAGTCAGACAGGCAGGGGATCAGGAACGGGCAGGAGAGTCAGACAGGCCAGGATCAGGAACCAGCGAAGGAGAGTCAAGACAGGCAGGGATCAGGAACCAGCGGGGTAGTCAGACAGGCGGGGATCCGGAACCGGCCAGGAGAGTCAGACAGCAGGATCTCAGGAACCAGCGGGTAGGTCAGACAGGCTGCGGCGGATCAGGAACCAGAAGCGAGAGTCAGACAGCCAGGGATCAGGAACCGCGCAGGCAAAGCAAGGGAGACGCGACGGCAGGCGGGTAGTCAGCAGGCAGGGGTTCGGCGACCCCGAGAAGACTAGAAAAGGAAAAAGGGAGAGTCACTACGGGAAACAGGCTGAGATACTCAAGAAACGCTGGTTAGTAACCGATAACGCACTAACCTGTGAAGACGTACGACGACACTGGGCGCCGCCTGATAAGAGAAATCCCCGGCTTATGTAGGGACGATCATCAAGGAAGATGCTGCGTGCAGGTGCGGGAGAAGGAGGCCCACCAGCCGTCAATAGCCACTAGATGGCGGCATTGGACCGCGTAGCAGGCCGCGTCTCGACGTGACAGTACCGTCCCCTCTAGGGACGCTCTCGGCGGACGACGACACAGCCGGCGGACGACCCACATCCGACGGATGGTCCCGATGGAAATCCCGACGCGAGCGAGGCATGCCAGGATGACTCCTCCGGGGAACCCAGGAGCCACTTCTCTCGGGCCCGTACCCTCCCAGTCGACAAGATACTGGTGGCCCCCGGCCGCGGCGACGTACCCTCAGGAGGCGCGCGGGACTGTCCACGCGGATGTTTTGTCGATGACCCTAGGCGGAGGTGGAGGCGGAGGCAGGAGGAGGAGCAACGGTGCCTGGCTGGGAGACAGGCATTGAGCCTGGGAGACATGGAAAGGTCGGGATGGACACGGAGAGATGGAGGGGAGTCGGAGACGAACGGCAACAGGGGTTGATGATAGCCTCCACCTCGAAAGGGCCGATTGAACCGGGGTGAGATTCTTAGCGCGGAGATCCCCTTCAAGGAAAGATCCTTTCGCCCGAAGCCACACCGACTGTCCGGGAGTGTACTGGGGGGCAGCAGACGGCCGCCTATATGGCCTGCAGTTGGCAGGCGGGAGGACTGCGCGGAGCAGTGCGGGTGCGTGTGACCGCTTCCAAGTGCGCCGGCCACCTGCGCATATGAGCCTGCGACAGACGAGGACGAGATCTCCTCTCCACTCGGAAACAAGGGCGGTTGGTAACCCAGCGAGGCCGATCATAATGGCGGACAAGCGGGTGGATGCGTTGACCAGCGTTGTTGTGGCATACTCGACCCATGGGAAGCTGAAGGTGCCAGGAGGAGGGGGTTGGCGTCAGAGACACAACAGGAGTGCGGCCTCACATCTCCGTGGTTGGGCCGCTCCGCGCTTGTCCATTGGACTGGGGGTGGAACCCGGAGGACAGGCTGGGCGTTGGCCCTAAAGCCGCACAGAATGCACGCCACACCTGAGAGGTGAACGGGAGGCCCCCACATGTCCGGACAACGATGTCCGCAGGGATGCCATGGAGTACGAATACACCAATCGCCTGACCAGGAGATCCGCGTCTCACTCGATGGAGAGGGAGCTTGGGGGAAGGCGACGAAGTTGTGCAGCCTTGCGAGAAACCGATCGATCACCGTGAGGATGGTGGTTGTTGGCCACCGCGACGTGGGGCAGGCCGGTTGACGAAGTCCAGGCGATGTGTGACCAACGGTCGGGCTAGGAATGGGCAGAGGCCGAGCAGCCAGCCCTGAACGGGGACGAGTTCGAGGTCTTATTCCCGGGCCCACAGGTAGCGCACGCCGCCAATGAAGGCACTGACAGACATGCGCATCCAAGGAAGCGCCACCTAGAATCGCCGCGCGGATGAACTTCAGGGTGCGCCGTAATCCGGGGTGACAGTGTGAGCTTTGAGGAATGGCCCCAGAGCAGCACTCTGGATCGTACCTTCGTCCTGGACGAACAACCGATTCGGGGGACCGGAACCAGGATCCGGCGTGCTGCGCCCCTGGGCAAGGCGCACCGCAGACGTCAACCTCCCAGGTGAGTGTGGCGATCGACCCAAGCGGAAGGCAGGATGGTCGTTGGCGCTCAGTACTCGTGGTCCTCGGGCGAGTTACAGGCGCGCGAAGGCATCCGGCTTGCCGTTCTTGGGAACCGCCCCGGACGGATATTAGGTCAATTGAAATCAAATCTCTCCGAAGAATGGAGGCCCACCTAGTCCTGCGCGAATTCAGTCTCCTGGCCTGCCATCTGCAATGTATGCAGTTGCGGGTGCGTCAGTCCAGACAATAAAAGAAGGGCCGCGCCCTCCAGCCAATGCCGCCACTTTCCTCAATGCAAGCTTGATGCAAGAGCTCGCGGGTGCCGACATCCATAATCCTATCCGGGCGGACAACCGGCAATGGAGAGAGAGAAAAAGGCACAGGGGTGCGAGCTTAGTGGCGGAGGCGAGAGGCGGGCCGAGGAGGAACCGCGCCCACTTCCAGTGTCCTGCAAAGAAGCGTCGGCCCTCACCACGCAATGTAAGGGCGGGATCGGGTCCTGGACGAGGATGGTGAGCGGAACGACAGCGTCTCTTGAGACCCCGGAATGCGGCCTCCGCCTTCAGGGTCCATGAGAATGCGCCTCTTGCGCTAGAGGTCGCCGCTGTGCAGAGCGGGCCGCCGACCTGCACTGCTAGCCGAATGCAACACCCGTCTTATAAAAAATTAGCACAAGGCCCAGGAACTGCCTGTCCAACCTCTTTTTGTTACGGGTCGGAGGGTGAGTCCACTCTGGCCACGCTGAAACCTTGGACGCGATCATCCTGCATCTGGCCCTTACTGACCGATGATGTAGCCCAGGAATGCAGACGATGAGACGTGGAAGTCGCACTTCTTTCCGCCTTGACGTACAGACGATTCTCCAGCCAAGCGCTGAAGCCACTGCCGGAACGCCTGAACTCCTGTGCTTCCTCCAACAGATCTAGAGAAAATCAGTGAACTGTCGTCAATATAAACAAAAACATGAGCGGTGATTTAACATTGTCCCGGGGACATCTTACCATGACCACTGCGAATGACAGCGGGCGGCATTGGGAGTCCGAAAGGCCCATAACTAAAATACTCGAAATGACCCAACGTGGGTGTTGAACGCGGTCTTCCACTCATCCCCCTCCCGGCAATGCGGACCAAAGGTTGGTATGCCGTTGCGCCAGATCTGAGCTCTTGAAAAAAAACCACCGGCGCCGTGCGAGAATATACGGAACGAAGGCAGAACTAATCAGACGTAAAGGATACCTGTTCTTCACAGTGATAGTGTTCAGACCCCGGTAGTCATGCAGGACGAAGCGAACCGTCCTTCTCCCCAACAAAGAAGAACCCTCGCCTCCAACCGGCGAAGAGGAAGGGCGGATGATCCACAGCGGGGGAGAGCAGGACCTCCGACTATACTCCTCCATGGACTCCGCTCGGGCCGGCGAGAGATTAAATAGGCCGACTCCCCGCCGAAGAGGAGCTCCGGCAAAGGAGGATTCTGAGTGGCCGCAAATCATAAGCGACGGTGGGGCAGGGAAAAGCTCGCGGACTTATACACCCTCCCCAATGTTGCTACTCCTCAACTATACAAGTTCTACTACCTTCAACACTATCTCCTTCCTCCCCCCCCCCCATTGTACTCTTACCTCAAACAATTTTAAGACATTTACTCCAATGACACCACTCACTCTTACCCCAATCATCTGTTTGTATTCTTATCCATCTCTTAACCCATAACACCTATAAATGACTTAAATAACTAACTATATACTCCTATATTTCCCCTCAACCTGCATTCTACCTGAACGTTCCCGTCATCCCACCTCCATTGTTATCTCCTCCCTTCCATATCCTGCTCTCTATATTATTCCATCATTAACCTGTTCAATCCCAAATCCCTATGAGAACCTACTCACCCATCAATAAAACTCTTCATCCGCTCCTGTATCC
>OLKM01006769.1:0-13432 GCA_900291075.1 Melanogrammus aeglefinus
TTGTGCTGGGCCAGACTTATTGATCACAACAACATTGTATTAATAAGACTCAGAAAAGAGCACGGTTTGTGTACTGTGCCCCGCATATGCGGTTATATAATCCATAATTTTCGGGATAATCAGGTAGAAGGGAGTCGCTCTCCTTTTCGAACCCGCAGACGAGGAACGGAGTTTCTGCCCCCCTTCTGGGAGTTCTCCCTATGGCCGTGGGTGTAACCCCGCATGCGCCGATGCTGCTGTACAGTCAGGGTTATGCCCAGGTTGCCATACTGACGGGCCCTGCTCGCCCGTTTCTCCTGAAAGACACAAAACACAGACAATACACAAGAGGTTTACCCCTTGTCCGCAGTCCCGCCCGTTGTTAGCATCAGATCCATTGACTTCAACTGGACATTGGCTAAACCCTTAGCTCGTCCTGAATGCTGCTGCATTAGGTGGACATGGAGAGACAAGGGGTTAGGGGCATAGAGGGAGCATTCACACTGGGTCACCGGCGCCTTCAAGAGAGAGGGGCGGGGGGAAGGAAATCAGAGAAGTCCGGTCCCGCCCGGGCCCACAATGGTCCTTGGCTGGATGTGTATTGTTTTTGGTAGCTGTCTGTTTTGGTTGCCATAGTAAAAACCGAACTCAACCTGCCTTCGCCTCCTGGTATCATTGTTTTACCGCACTTCCACCCATTGGTGCACAGTAGACTGACAGAAAAGATATCTTAGTGTCGCACTAGCACCACGACAGAGATAGCAACCGCTACTCTCTGAATCTCGAGCAAATGGACGGCCACGCGAGGAATGCTTGGAGCTTATGCCAGAGAGCACTCGTAAACGTCTGCACCCGCGACTGACAAACCGTGCGTCAGTGCCCGAATTTTTTGGGCAGCGCAACCCACGGCCATGGTTTCAGCACATCGAAAGACCAGTTCCAGCTAAGAGGAATAAACGCAGGACGTACGAGGTACTTCCATGTGGTGGGCGGCGGTTGGAACGAACTCAACGACGGCCCAGACAGCGATGGCACTCGCTAGAGGCTCCATGCCACCGGGCGTCGGGAAAGTACGACGGCGCTCAAAGCCATTCCTGAATGAAACTTTTCGAACTGTCAGAGCTGGAGAAAGCAGACCGCCTGCTGTCCCTCAACGGCCTAGGGGACAGCAAGCCGTCCGAGTTGATGGAGAGGATGCTGGCTGTGCTGGGTTCGGCTGATCCCGCATTCCTGTTTACGCACATTTTCCTGCGGCAGCTTCCAGCACCTGTGCGCACTGCGCTAGCCTGCTCCCCCTTCTCCGCCTCCAAGGACTACCGCGAGCTGGCTGCGGAAGCAGACAGGATTTTCCTTGCCAACCGGCAGCAGTTTGTGCACGCGCTGCTCCCTAACCATGCTGTTTCGACCCCGCCGCCCCCTTCGGAGGACACTTTCAGCACCACAGCCGCAGTAACGGCCCACCGCCAGCGTGACGGCGGGTTGTGTTATTACCATGCCAGGTTTGGAGCCAAGGCTAAGCAGTGTCGCCAGCCATGCAATTTCGCGGGTCAGGGAAACGCCAGGGCCGGCACTCATTAGCAGCTATGGGTGCTGGCCGTGACTGCAGGCTGCTGTTTGTTTCCGACTCCATCTCCGGCCGGCGTCTGTTGGTCGACTCGGGCGCCCAGCGCAGCATCCTGCCAGCTCAGCCTGTGGACACCATGCTGGCTGGCGGACACGGCCCCACGGATGGACGCCGCCAATGGACGCCAATACGTACCCTACGGCACCAGGTATGTTGGAGGTGTGTTTTCGGCGGGCGACGAAACATTTCGGCTGGGACTTCGTTATGGCCGCTGTGTCTACACCGATCCTCGGCCGCGGACTTCCCTCTGTGCCTTCAGGATTGCTAGTGGATGTAACGAACTGTGCCGCACATGATCGATGCTGTGGCCGTTTTCTACATACCCTCTGCACGCTTGGAGGGGTTGGTGGGCTCTGCCTGTCACACACATATCGCCACAGGGGATCCGTATCAGCGCTTACTGGCCGAGTTCCCTGTCCTCAGTACTACACCCACGTTCTCATCGGCAGTGGCTAAGCACGGCGCGGAGCACCACATCACCCACCGTCGCCCTCCAGTCTATACGCTCATGCTCGGCGCCTCGACTCGCGCAAAGCTGGGGATTGCCAGGGGGGAGTTCACCACCATGGAACGCCTCGGCATCGTGCGCCGCTCGAAAAGCCTGTGGGCCTCCCCCTTGCACATGGTGACCAAGGCTGATGGCGGTTGGCGGCCCTGCGGCGATTTTCGTCGCCTGAACAACTCCACGACCGCAGACCGGTATCCTGTTCCGCATATACAGGACTTCTCTGCCCACCTGGCAGGGGCCACCATCTTTTCCAAGGTGGACCTGGTGCGAGGATACCACCAGGTACCGGTCCACCCGCCGGACATTCCCAAGATGGCGGTCATCACACCCTTAGGCCTGTTTGAATTCCTGAGGATGCCTTTCGGCCTTAAAGGGGCGGCGCAGACATTTCAGCGCCTGATGGACTCTGTGCTACGGGACCTGCCGTTCTTGTTTGTCTACCTGGATGACATTCTGGTGGCCAGTGCGGGTGCAGAGGAGCACCTGTCACACCTCCGGCTGCTGTTCGAGCGGCTCAGCGAGCACGGCCTCATCACCCAACCCGGCCAAGTGTTCAGTTCGCCTGTCGTCCATAACCTTCCTCGGACACCACGTCCACTTCCACAGGGACCGGTCCCCCTCCCCGCCGCCAGGGTGGACGCCGTCGCCTGTTTCCCACGCCCCCGCACTGTTGAAGTCCCTGCAGGAGTTCCTGGGCATGGTGAAACTTTTATAACAGGCTTCATCCCACATGCGGCTCACCTCATGAGGCCGTTGTACGGGGCCCTGCGGGAAAAAGGGCCCAGGGATATATGTGTAAAAATAATAGGAGGTTTCTTTTGTAACAGGTTTGAACTGGTTCTAGCCGGCACCTCAAGTGGTTTGGTGAGCTGTCAGAAGTTACCTCTGGATAAAGAGTGTAATTAGGGTGGATTCTCTTCTCTCCCATCTATTTAGATAAAACCAGACAGACTTATCTGGTGGTTAATCTCCCATATGCATTTTCTCCTCCTGACTTTAAACCTTACTCAAACCATAACCTCAAACCTACACTAAACCATCACTACCTCAACCTTGATTACAAACTTCAAGACGTCCTGAAAATGAAATATAAGTTCTACCTTGACGGCCCTAAAACTGACACATATGTGATGATTTTTCCGGACACATAATATGTTGGACTATCCTTTTGTTTCTCCTGTTTTCACCAAATCAAACTGAAAGAAACTGTAAACATCAGCTTAGTCTGATATCCTACATGCATTGTATCACAAGTGCATGTTTATGTCTATTTACTATTTCACGTTTTAAGTCATTAATCAGGCTCTTTTATCTAAAGCTACTTCAGATACATGCCGTTAAGGAGCAGGTAGGGGTTAGAAATTACAGAGACGGGTCATTACGGAGCAGGTAGGGGTTGGACAGTACAGAAATATGTCATTAATGTGCAGGGAGGGGTTAAACAGAACAGAGACAGGTCGTTTAGGAGCAGGTAGGGGTTGGACAGTACAGAAATATGTCATTAATCTGCAGGGAGGGGTTAGACAGAACAGAGACAGGTCGTTTAGGACCAGGTAGGGGTCAGGGGGTATGTCGCTCTCAAGAGTTGAAGTACCAGAGGACAGCTTCCTCCCATTGACTCCCATGTTAAAAAAAAGATAGTATTTTAAAAGTAGAATATCTTAAAAAGTATAAAATATTAAAATAATCTGAAAAGAATTCCAAGCTATTCTGAAAATTTGAATGGAGTCTCTAGGTTAAACATTTAGGAAGGAGATTTGTCCAAAAGTTTGTAGAGAACAAGAGAGAAAGAAAGAAATAATAAAACTTAAGAACAAAGTGCTGCATACAGCACAGTGTTACAGAAAATTGGCCACTTGGACATTACAAACCAGCTGTTAAGTCAATATAAGTATAGTAATTTATAGGGATGCACCGATACCACTTTTTTTCAAACCGATACGATACCGATATTTGGATCTGAGTACTTGCCGATACCGAGTACCGATGCCGATCCTTCTACCACAACAAAAAAACAAACGATTAGGCAAAATGCAATGAATTGGAAGACAAGTTTTATTTTCTTCTCTGCTTGTTACAACAAATAATGATAAATATGAGTAAATGACTGTAAAACTTTTCACATTTCAAGTGAAAATAAACATTTTTCTGTGAAATTATTGCAGTTTCCTCATTTGAATCAAACAAAATTATCAATTAGCACTGTCTTCAGCTTTTAGATTGAGAAAACATGAATTAACCTATTGCAGTGTCCACATTTGAATCAAACAAAATGTCATGTAACTATTTGGCACTGTCTTCAGCTTTTACTGACATACAGCGAGCGAGTGAAACGGCGACGACAACTCGCGCGAGGGTGGCCTGATATGCAGCGTGAGGATTTTGTCGCGAGTGTATTTTATTGGTTAAGAATCCAAACCAATCAAATCATCGAGGGATGTAAAGACATTCAACAGGAAGCAGCGTGTATACTTATCAACCAATAAGAAGTGTTTAGGGGCGGGACACCGCCGCGAAATGTCGTCCAGATAGAGACAACGCGAGCGATAAATTCAGGGTTGAGCGACATCGCTGGACGGCGCGACGTCGCTCGCGGCACGTCAGGACAGGCTCATTGAAAAGTACACATTCTAATCACTTTTCCTCGCTCGCTCGCTCGCGTCGCTGTCGCATCGCTGTATGTCAGGACGGGGTGTCACTCCTCGCCTAACCACGCTGTTTCTGATTAGCTCGACGTCTCCCCCTAGCCGCCAATCTAAAAAAATACAACAAAGATGCAAAGCCACCCTCTGATCGCGGTCTTCATGCAGAGCAATTGCATGCACTGGTATCGGTTCTTGGTATCGGTAAACTTTAGCGAGTACGAGTACAAGTATATTACAACAGTATCGACCCGATACCCGATGCCAGTATCGGTATCGGTGCATCCCTAGTAATTTACCACTTTAGTAAGGGTTTGACATAACCAATTCCCGACAAGAAATATACAGAGGGAATTGTTGAAGGTCAATACAGCAGACATTCATTCATTGTGTATCATTACAGATTGTTTTGGATACGTGTGCACTTTAAGGGCTACATTTGTGTCCGTTTTTTTGGGATCACCTGTTACCAGATCGTTTGTGCTGGGCCAGACTTCATTATCACACACAAACATTGTATAATAAGACAGAAAGACAGGTTTGTGTACCTGTGCCCTTCGTTGTATCCATATTTCGGGATAATCAGGTAGAAGGGAGTCGCTCCTCCTTCGAACCCCAGACGAGGACGAGTTCCCCTCTGGCGTTCTCCCTTATGGCCGTGGCCGCTCCGATTGCCGCCATACTGACCCCTGCCTCGCCGTTTCTCCTGAAGACAAAAAACAGACAATACACAAAGGTTACCCCTTGTCCAGTCGCCGTTGTTAGCATCAGTCCATTGACTTCAACTGGACATGGCTAACATTAGCTCCGTCTGAATGCTGCTGCATTAGTGACATGGTGTAGTGACCTACAAGGGAGTTAGGGGGCATTAGAGGGAGACATTCACCTGGTCACCGGCGCCTTTAAGAGAGAGGGCGGGGGGAGGAATCAGGAAGTCGGTCGCCGGCCCACATGGTCCTTGGCTGGATGTGTATTGTTTTTGTAGCTGTCTTTTTGGTGCAAGTAAACGAACTCAACCTGCCTTCGCCTCCTGGTATCATTGTTTACCGCACTTCCACATTGGTGACCCTGAGAAAAGAACTATGTCGAAACCCGAAGAAAGCAACGGCTGCTACTCTGCAATGCCTGGACC
This sequence comes from Melanogrammus aeglefinus, assembly GCA_900291075.1. Lineage (NCBI taxonomy): Eukaryota > Metazoa > Chordata > Actinopteri > Gadiformes > Gadidae > Melanogrammus > Melanogrammus aeglefinus. The sequence continues at coordinate 5,886 of OLKM01006769.1, forward strand.
GAGTGGAGCTAGAGAAGCTGTAAACGTTCTGCAACCGCGACCGTCAAGTTGCCCGAATTTTGGCAGCGCAACCCACGGCCATGGTTTCAGCACATCGAAGCCCAGTTCCAGCTAAGAGGAATAACGCAGGACGTTACGAGGTACTTCCATGTGGTGGCGGCGTTAGGACGCCTCAACGACGGCCCAGAGCGATGGCACATGCTAGAGGCTCCACACGGCTGTCGGGAAAGTACGACGCGCATCAAAGCATTCCTGATGAAACTTTTTCGAACTGTCAGAGCTGGAGAAAGCAGACCGCCTGCTGTCCTCAAACGGCCTAGGGGACAGCAAGCCGTCCGAGTTGATGGAGAGGATGCTGGCCTGTGCTGGGTTCGGCTGCATCCCGCATTCCTGTTTACGCACATTTTCCTGCGGCAGCTTCCAGCACCTGTGCGGCACTGCGCTAGCCTGCTCCCCCTTCTCCGCTCCAAGGACTACCACAGCGAGCGGCTGCGGAAGCAGACAGGATTTTCCTTGCACAACGGGCAGGCAGTTTGTGGCACGCGCTGGCTCCTAACCATGCTGTTCGACCCCCGCCGCCCCCCTTCGGAGGACACTTGTCCGCAACACACCAGCCGCCAGTAACGGGCCCACCACGCGTAGCGTGACGCGGTTGTGTTTATTACCATGCAGGTTTGGAGCCAAGGCTAAGCAGTGTCGCCAGCCATGCAATTTCGCGGGTCAGGGAAACGCCAGGCCGGCACTCATTAGCAGCTATGTGGTGCTGGCCGTGACTGCCAGGCTGCTGTTTGTTTCCGACTCATCTCCGGCCCGCGTCGTCTGTTGGTCGACTCGGGCGCCCAGCGCAGCATCCTGCCAGCTCAGCCTGTGGACCACCATGGCTGGCGGACACGGCCCACGGAATGGACGCCGCCATGGCACGCCAATACGTACCTACGGCACCAGGTATGTGGAGGTGTGTTTCGGCGCGGGCGACACCTTCGGGCTGGGACTTCGTTATGGCCGCTGTGTCTACACCGATCCTCGGCGCGGACTTCCTCTGTGCCTTCAGATTGCTAGTGGATGTAACGACTGCCGCCTGATCGATGCTGTGGCCTTTCTATCATACATCACCCCTGCACGCTGGAGGGGTTGGTGGGCTCTGCCTGTCACACCCCATTTCGCCACAGGGGATCCGTATCAGCGCTTACTGGCCAAGTTCCCTGTCCCTCACTAACACCCACGTTCTCATCGGCAGTGGCTAAGCACGGCGCGGAGCACCACATCACCACCGTCGGCCCTCCAGTCTACGCTCATGCTCGGCGCCTCGACTCCGCAAAGCTGGGGATTGCCAGGGGGGAGTTCACCACCATGGAACGCCTCGGCATCGTGCGCCGCTCGAAAAGCCTGTGGGCCTCCCCCTTGCACATGGTGGACGCAAGGCTGATGGCGGTTGGCGGCCCTGCTGGCGATTTTCGTCGCCTGAACAACTCCACGACCGCAGACCGGTATCCTGTTCCGCATATACAGGACCTTCTCTGCCCACCTGGCCAGGGCCACCATCTTTTCCAAGGTGGAGACTGGTGCGAGATACCCACCAGGTACCGGTCCACCCGCCGACATTCCCAAGATGGCGGTCAATCACAACCCTTAGGCCTGTTTTGAATTCCCTGAGGATGACTTTCGGCCTTAAAGGGGCGGCGGCAGACATTTCAGGCGCCTGATGGAGCTCTGGCTAACGGGACACTGGCCGTTTCTTGTGTGTCTACCTGGATGACAATCTGGTGGCCAGTGCGGGTGCAAGAGGAGCACCTGTCACACCTCCGGCTGCCTGTTCGAGCGGGCTCAGCGAGCCACGGCCTCATCACCAACCCGGCCAAGTGTCAGTTCGGCCTGTCGTCCATAACCTTCCTCGGACACCACGTCACTCCACAGGGACCGGTCCCCCTCCCCGCCAGGGTGGAACGCGCCTCGTCGCCTGTTTCCCACGCCCCCGCACTGTGAAGTCCCTGCAGGAGTTCCTGGGCATGGTGAACTTATAACAGGTTCATCCCACATGCGGCTCACCTCATGAGGCCGTTGTACGGGGCCCTGCGGGAAAAAGGGCCCAGGGATATATGTGTAAAAATATAGGAGGTTCTTTTGTAACAGGTTTGAACTGGTTCTAGCCGGCACCTCAAGTGGTTTGGTGAGCTGTCAGAAGTTACCTCTGGATAAAGAGTGTAATTAGGGTGGATTCTCTTCTCTCCCATCTATTTAGATAAAACCAGAACAGACTTACTTGGTGGTTTAATCTCCCATGATGCATGTTCTCCCTCCTGACTTTAACCTTACTGCAAACCATAACCATACCTCAAACCTACACCATCCCATCACTACTCAACACTTGATTACAAACTTCAAGACGTCCTGAAAATGAAATATAGTTCTACCTTGACGGCCTAAAACTGAACACATATGTGATGATTTTCCGACCATAAATATGTTGGACCTATCCTATTGTTTCTCCGTTTTCACAAATCAAACTGAAAGAAACTGTAAACATCAGTTAGGTCTGATATCCTACATGCATGTACACAAGTGCATGTTTAGTCTATTTACTATTGTCAGTTTTAAGTATTAATCATGCAGGCTCCTTTTATTTAAAGCTACTCAGATACATGCCGTTAAGGAGCAGGTAGTGGTTAGAAATTACAGAGACGGGTCTTAACGCGAGCAGTAGGGGTTGGACAGTACAGAAATATGTCACTTAATGTGCAGGAGGGGTTTAAACAGACACAGAGACAGGTCGTTTTCGGAGAGGTAGGGGTGGACAGTACGGAATATGTCATTAATCTGCAAGGGAGGGTAGACAGAAACAGAGACAGGTCGTTTAGACCAGGTAGGGGTCAGGGGTGTATGTCGCACTCAAAGTTGAAGTACAGAGGACAGCTTTCCTCCCATTGACTCCCATGTTTAAAAAAAGGATAGTATTTTTAAAAAGTAGAATATCTTAAAAAGTATAAAAATTAAAATACTGAAAAGAATCAAGCTATTCGAAAATTTGAATGGAGTCTCTAGGGTTAAACATTTTAGGAAGGAGATTGTCCCAAAAGTTGTAGAAGAACAAGAGAGAAAAGAAAGAAATACTAAAACTTAAGAAAAGTGCTCTTCAGCTACAGTGTTAAGTAAAATTGGCCACTTGGACATTACACACCAGCTGTTAAGTCAATATAAGTATAGTAAGTTTATAGGGAATGCCCGATACACTTTTTTCCAAAACGATACGATACCCGATTATTTGGATTTGAGTACTTGCGATACGAGTACGATGGCCGATCTTCTACACAACAAACAAACAAACGATTAGGCAAAATGCAATGAAATTGGAAGACCATGTTAATTTTCTTCTCTGCTTGTTACTTAAAAATAATGATAAATTGAGTAATGACCTGTAAACTTTTCTCACATCTTCAAGTGAAAACTAAACATTTTCTGTGAAATTGGTTGCAGTTTCCTCATTTGAATCAAACAAAATTATCAATAGCACTGTCTTCAGCTTTAGATTGAAGAAAACATGAATGAAGCCTATTGCAGTGTCCTTTGAATCAAACAAAAGTGTGCAGTAACTATTTGGCACTGTCTCACTTTTACTGAACCATACAGCGAGCGAGGTGACACGGGCGACGAACCAAATCGCGCGAGGTGGCCTGATCATGCAGCGTGAGGAATTTGTCGAGCGAGTGTATTTTATTGTTAAGAACCAAACCTAATCAATCATCGAGTGGATGTAAAGAAGCATTCAAACAGGAAGCAGCCCGTGGTGATACTTATACCAAAAGAATGTTTAGGGCGGGACACCGCCGCGAAGCTGTCGTCCAGAGAGAGACAACGCGAGCGATAAATTCGAGGAGCGAGCGAGGTGGACCGGCCTGCGACGTCGCTCGCACGTCAGGAACAGGCTCATTGAAAGTACACATTCTAGAGATCACTTTTCCCGCTCGCTCGCTCGCGTCCGCTTGTCGCATCGCTGTATGTCAGGCGGGGTGTGACTCCTTCGCGTAACCACGCTGTTAGCTCGACGTTCCCCTAGCCGCCAATCTAAAAAATACAACAAAGATGCAAGCACCCTCTGATCGCGGTCTTCAGCAGAGCAACTGGCATGCACTGGTATCGGCTTCTTGTATCGTAACTTAGCCGAGTACGAGTACAGTATATTACAACAGTAAATCGACCGATACAACTGCGAATTCAGTATCGGTATCCGTGATCCTAGTAATTACCCACTTTAGTGAAGCGGTTTTACTAACCAAATTTCCGACAAGAAATATACAGAGGGAATGTGTCGAAGGTCAATGACAGGCCAGGACTTCATTCATTGGTGGTACATGAAGATTGGTTTTGGATACGGTGCACTTCAGGGCTACATTTGTGTCCCGTTTTGTTGGATCAGCTTGTTACCAGAATGTTTGTGCTGGCCAGACTTCATTATCGACACACAATACATTGTAATAATAAGACCGAATAGACAGTTGTTGTACCTGTGCCCTGCGTGTATCCATAATTTCGGGATAATCAGGGTGGAAGGGAGTCGCTCCTGCTTCGAACCCGCAGACGAGACGTGAGTTCCCTCTGGCGTTTCGCTTATGGGCGTGGCCGCTCCGATTGCCGCCATACTGAACCCCGTGCCTCGTCTGTTTCTCCTGAATGACAAAAACGACAATACATCAAAGGTTACCCTTGTCCAGTGCGCCGTTGTTAGCATCAGGTCGCATTGACTTCAACTGGACATGGCTACATTAGCTCCGTCCTGAATGCTGCTTGGCATTAGTGAATGGTGTAGTGACCTACAAGGGAGTTAGGGCAATTAGAGGGAGACGCTTCACACACTTGGTCACCGCCGGCGCCTTTAAGAGGAGAGGGCGGGGGAGGAATCACGAGAAAAGGCTCGGTAAGTCGCCGCACATGGGCCTTGGCTGGATGTGTATGTGTTTTGTAGCTGTTCTTTTTGGTGCAAGTAAACGAACTCACCTGCTTTCGCCTCCTGGTAATCATTGTTTACCGGCACTTCCACATTGGGACCCTGAGAAAAGAACTAGTTCGAAACCCGAAGAAAGAACAGGCTGTACCTGCAATGCCTGGACCGAGTGGTAAGCTAGAGAAGCTGTAACGTCTGCACCGCGACCTCAAGGTTGCCCGAATTTTGGCAGCGCAACCCACGGCCATGGTTTCTCAGGTCACTCGAAGCCCCAGTTCAGCTAAGAGGAATATGACGCAGGACGTTACGAGGTACTTCCATGTGGTGGCGGCGTAGGATCCCAACGACGGCCAGAGCGGAGTGGCACCTGCTAGAGGCTCAATCGGTCGGGAAGCGTGACGACGCGCTCAAAGCAGGTACCTGAGAACCCTTCTTCGAAGCTGTCAGAGCTGGAGAAAGCAGCCGCGCTGGCGTCTCCCTCAACCGGCCTAGGGGACAGCAAGCCGGTCCGAGTTGATGGAGGAGGAATGCCTGGCTGCGCTGGGTTCTGGCTGATCCCGCATTCCTGTTCTACGCACATTTTTCCTGGCGGCACGCTTCCAGGCACTGTGCCGCACTGCGCTAGCTGCCCCCCTTCTCCGCCCCAAGGACTACCGCGAGCTGCTGCGGAAGCAGACAGGATTTTCTTTGCCAAACCGGCAACAAAAGAGCAGTTGTGCACGGCTGCTCGCTAAACCATGCTGTTTCACCGCCGCCCCCTTCGGAGGACACTTTCGGCACCACAGCCGCAGTAACGGCCCATCCGCAGCGGAACGGCGGGTTGTGTTATTACATGCCAGTTTGGAGCCAAGGAGCAGTGTCGCAGCCATGCTAATTTCGCGGGTCAGGGAACGCCAGGCCCGGCATCATTAGCATGCTATCGGGTGCTGGCCGTACTGCAGGCTGCGTTTTTGTTTTCCGACTCCATTTCCGCGGCGTCCTGTTTGTCGACCGTGCGCCCGAGGCGCGAGCATCCTGCCAGCTCAGCTGTGGATCACATGGCTGGCGCCACGGCCACGGATGGACGCCGCAATGGCACGGCCTAATAGTACCTACGGCACAGTATGTGAAGTGTGTTTCGGCGGGCGACACTCGGCTGGGACTTCGTTATGGCGCGCTGGTCTACCAGACCGATCCTCGCGCGGACTTCCTCTGTGCCTTCAGATTGCTAGTGGAGATGTTAACGAACTGGCCGGCGCTGATCGATGCTGTGGCCTTTTCTACATACCCTGCACGCTTGGAGGGGTTTGTGGCTCTGCCCTGTCACACACATTCGCCACAGGGAAGTCCGTAGCAGCGCTGACCTGCGAGTTCCCTGTCTCACTACACGCCACGTTCTCATCGGCCAGTGGCCTAAGCAGGCGCGGAGCCCACATCAACCACCGTCGCCCCCAGTCTACGCTCATGCTCGGCGCCTCGACTCGCGCAAAGCGGATTGCCAGGGCGGGAAGTTCACGCCGACAGAAACGCTCGCATCCTGCGCCGCTCGAGAAGAGCCCGTGGGCCCTCCCCCTTGCACATGGTGAGCCAAGGGCTGATGGCGTTTGGCGGCCCTGCTGCCACGAGCAGGGCCATCCTCACGACCGCAGAATCGCGGTAATCCTGTTCCGCGCATATAAGAACTTTCTGCCCACCTGGCAGGGGCCACTCTTTTCAAGGTGGACCTGGTCGAGGGATACATCCCAGGTACGCGCCAGCCGCCGGAGCATGTACCGTAAGGACGGCGGGTCATCACACCCTTCGGCCTGTTCTGGAATTTCCTGAGGATGCTTCCGGCTTGAAAGGGGCGGCACAGCCATTTCAGCGGCCTGCATGGAACTCTGTGCTACCACGGGACCTGCGCGTTCTTGTTTGTCTACTGATGAATTCTGGTGGCCAGGTGCGGGTGCAGAGGAGCACGCTGTTGCACACCTCCGGGGTGCTAGTTCGCAGCCGGCTCAGCGAGCACGCCTCACACGAACGACGGCCCGAAGTGTTCAGTTCGGCCTGTCGTCCATAACTTACTCGGGACACCACGTCACTCCAGCAGGGAGCGGACCCCATGCCCGCCAGGTTGGAGCTGCCGTCGCCTGTTTCCCACCCCCGCACTGTGAAGTCCCTGCAGGAGGTTCCGTGGCATGTGAATTTGATAACAGGTTTCATCCCACATGGCGGCTCACTCATGAGGTCCGTTGTACGGGGCCCTTGCGGAAAGGGCCCAGGGTGACGTGTACTGGACGCCCGGAGAGGGGACGGAGCCGTTTTGATGCGGCCAAGGCTGGCGTGGCCACTCGCAGCCACTGCTGGGCCCACGCTGCCCCCGGTCGCCCTTAACGACAGACGCATCAGACTAATGCGTGGGCAGTCGTGTGTGAACAGTGGGTGAGCGGGGGCTTGGCAGCCCTGTGGCCTTCTTCAGTAAGCACTGTCGCGACTAATGAGAAGAAGTCATGCTGTGCTCGACAGGGAGCCTCCTGCCTCTTCGCCTCGCACCGACACTGTCAGCTTCCTGTTGGAGGGGCGCCGGTTCTACCGCTTTGTGGCCCCAAGCCTCTGACTCGCCATGGCCAAAACCGAGTAACCGGTGGTCTGA
>OLKM01006770.1:0-13431 GCA_900291075.1 Melanogrammus aeglefinus
CAGCGGCCTGGCGAGCCGGCAGAGACTTTCATCAGGGCTCTCTATGATTTATCAGAACACTGCGAGTTCGGGGAGAGTAGAGATGAAAATATTCGGGACCGAATCGTGGTGGGGATTCAAGATAAAGAGCAGTCTCGTAAGTTGCAGCTCATGGCGGATCTTACACTGGCGCAGACTATACAGTCTGTTCGCCAGTCAGAGACAGTGAACATGCAGATCAGTGCGCAGTCAGCAGAGGCCATGGCAGCCACGGCATCCGTACAAGAGGTGCGGGGTGCGCGGGAGAAGAATATAAAATGGCAGCGCAACGTCAAGAGAGGGGGAAAGACGGAGCACGGGAGGAAGTGCAGCCGGTGTGGGAAAACAGAGCACAAGGATCCAGAGAGATGCCTCGCTCGCAATTCGGCTTGCAACAAATGCGGCAGGAACGGACATTGGCAGAGCCAGTGCAAAACCAAAGCGGTGAGTGAAGTAACAGAGGCAGATGAGCAGAGTGAATACTTCCTGGGATCAGTGAATGCAAACGTGAGTGATGAGTGGACAGTGCAACTTCTTCTGGGTGCACCCTCGGGTGGCACTCCTGTGAAGTTTAAGATCGATACTGGGGCTGATGCTAGTGTAATGTGTGAAGAGACTTTCAATATGCTCATTCCAGAGAGAGAACTGAAACAGACTAGTGTATCTTTGACCAGCCCAGGGGGTCAATTAGACTGTAAAGGACAATTTCAAGTTAACACCACATACAAGAAGAACTCATACTCATTCCCAGTGTATGTTGTTAGAGGAAAGTCTGTCAACAACTTACTCAGTAGATCCACTGCAGCTGAGATGGGCCTTGTGAAACGGATCGAGGAGGTCCATGGTGCCTTTGGAGAGCATGGCACGCTCAAGACGGAGCCTGTGAGGATACAGCTCAAGGACAACGCCACCCCATACGCGGTGCAGACTGCGCGCAGGGTCCCAATACCGCTGACGTCCAAGGTCAGGGAGGAGCTGCGCCGCATGGAGGAGTGCGGCATCATAGAGGAGGTAACCCAGCCAACCGATTGGTGCGCCCCCATGGTGCCCGTGCTCAAAAAGAACGGAAAGGTTCGCATATGTGTGGATCTTAAGAAACTAAATGAACAGGTAAAGAGGGAGAGATTCATCTTACCTACACCAGAGGAGATTACAGCGGAGCTGTGTGGAGCAACGGTGTTCTCCAGCCTTGATGCAGCCTCTGGGTTCTTCCAGATTCCTCTGCACAGTAAGAGTAGCCTACTCACTACATTCATTACGCCATTTGGCAGGTACTGTTTCCGGCGCTTACCGTTCGGGATAACGAGCGCCCCAGAAATTTTCCAAAGGAAAATTTTCACAAAGGAAAATGACGGAGACTACCATTCAAGGCCTAAGGAGGCGTCTCAGTTTACATGGATGACATTGTTGTGTTATGGAAAGGACATGAAGAGCACGACCTCCCATCTCCAGAAAGTCCTGGGAGAGAGTCAAGTCTGCTGGGCTCAAGCTCAATAAGGGAAAGTGTAAGCTCAGACAAGAGCAGCTCAACTTCCTTGGGCCAAGGTGATCGATGCCAACAGGCGTGGGCGGTCCAGAATCCAGCAAAAGGGTGCGCGCAATCCGGTGAGCTCGCTGCACCAGAGAACGTCCACGAGCTCAAACGTATCCTTGGGCATGGTGGACTACTATCTCGGTAAATATGTACCGGACCGAACCTGTCCACAGTGGGCCAGCCCACTGTAGCTGAACGCTTGCTTCCGGTCCAAGACACACCTGAGACCTGGGCTTCCAGCCACAAACACACAGCTTTTGAGAAGCTAAAAAGAGCTACTACTCTGACAACATCGCCACAGTGTTAGTGTGTTTTATGACCGTCAACAGACCCACCGCTGTCTCAGCTGATGCCATCAGCTATGGGCTCGGTGGCGTGCTGTTGCAGCTCCATGGACAAAACTGGAAACCAGTCGCATACTGCTCAAGGAGGCTGACAGACGCAGAGACCAGATACGCGCAGATTGAGAAAGAGTGCCTGGCGAGTGTCTGGGCCTGTGAACGGTTTGAAAAATACCTCTACGGCCTTGAGAGTTTTGAACTTGTGACAGACCACAAGCCCCTGGTCCCACTAATGAACAGTAAGGACTTAGACAACGTTCCATTAAGGTGCCAGAGACTTCTTATGCGGCTCATGCGCTTTAAGCCAGTGGCTGCGTATGCGCCGGGGAAGACCCTTGTTGTGGCAGACACACTGTCACGGAGCCCTCTGAGTCACACAGAGGACGGGAGAGACACACACTCTGAGGTTGAGTGCTACATTGCAGCAGTCATGGACAGCGTGCCAGCTACCCCACAAAAGATAGACAACATCCGAGCAGCTACTGCGGCTGATGAGAAGCTGCAGACAGTGATCAGGTACATCAGGTTCGGCTGGCCAGAACACGCATGCCAAGTACCAAGTAACATACGTGAGTACTTTTCTATGAGAGATGAACTTTCAGAGTATGGCGGAATGGTCGTGAGAGGAAGCCGCATCGTGATACCAGGGACGCTGAGGGCAGACATCCTTGAGAGAATCCACGACGGACCATCAAGGGCTCTCAAAGTGGCTGGACAGGGCAAAGCCCGCGTGTCTGGTGGCCCGGCATTTCCTCACAACTGAAACACCAGCAAGGTTTGGTCATGGTCAGCCTGCGTGAGTTGAGAAGAGCCACAGCAGAAGGAGCCGTTGATCTCTACCCTCCGCGCCCCCGACAGACCATGGCAGCGCATAGCTCTGGACCTATGTAACATAATAAACAGAACTACTTAATCATCTCAGACACTACTACTCGAGATACATCGAATATTGCACACATGAAAACAACAACAAGTGCTCATGTCTCTCTGAAGCTGAAGGCTATATGCGCCCGCTACGGCATTTCCAGATGTGCGTCACCGATCAGCGACAACGGGCCCGCCAGTTCACAAGCACAGAGTTTCAAAGAGACCCTCGCCCGTGAGCTTGACTTGGACATTACACGTCAACACCGTCACACGTCAAGCCAACACAACGCACAGAGGGCAACGGTCACGCAGAGAAGGGCGGTGCATACACCGCAAAAGCGCAATATTGAAACCAGAAAGACGCCTCTGCTCATCGCACTCATGCGCTACAGGTCAACACCATGCAGCACAACTGGAGCCAGCCCAGCGTAACTACTAATGGGCCGGGAAGATTCGAGACGACACACTAGCCTACCCTCGAGAGAAACCTGCAGCCCTCATGGCCCGACGGGCAGCGCATCAGGCAGAAGGACGAGGCAGAGAAGAAGAAGCAAGCCTTCTACTACAACAGACGCCATGGGCCGAGACCCTTACCCCCACTTACAGCCTCATGGGTACACGTCCTCACCAAGCTGGAACACCACAGAAATCCTGGACAGCTCCCTGCAGTGTGGTGACTGCTGTGAGAGTGTCACGCCACGCTCCTACATCATCCAGACACAGCAGGGGGCAAGACTCAGGCGCAACCGGCGCCACCTGCAGGAAGATGCCTGCCTCCACAGCACGCCGCCTGGAGGAAAAAGCAACCGTCTTACCCGTTTTTGCACGGAGCATCAATCGACAGCAGGGGGACTCCCAGCGTCAGCATGCATGCTGGTGCTGAAAATCTGTCACAGACCAGGTCAGGACGGATCTCTAAGTCAGTCATCAGACTGGCAACTTGTGATTAACGTGTCCTCCACACCAAGGCCTTTTTGGGGGGGGGGGGGGGAAATAAGGGAAAAAGAGTACCAGGTGTGGGGAACCGTTAAACCACATAAAAGAGTTCCAGGTGGTAAAAACCACATAAAAAAGAAAAGAGTTCCATAGAATGTTGTAAAACTGATATGTTTTATATCAAAAGAGTTCAGGAATGCAAACTACTGTTTATCTTATAGTGAAAAAGTAATTTGATAATCGTTTGATAATCTAAAGGGTTATTGAATATAAGTACTACAGAAGACAGACCAAGGGTTGAAAGTTGTTTATTGATATTTAATGAAGAATAACATTGTTTACATTTCACTGGATGTTTAATGTGGTCCTGTTTATTGCTACAGAATAGCATTGTTCTTTACAGAATGTTTATGTTTACTTTATTGAGGAAAGTAGAACTAAAAAGGGGAGATGTCAGAGTATTAGAGTGTTTACGGTAGGCCTACTCTGCTTTACGGCTGTCGTAACGTAGAACGCATGCTTGAACGTTACCTCGACGGTGTTACGACAGTGGGAGGGGCTTTTACGTGGGCTCTCCCGGTACGCGGTGTACACGAACTCGAGGCTCCTGGAATAAAGTCATAACAAGTAACAACCGACCTGTGTCTGGGCATTCCGTGTTTTATTACAGTAGTAGTTTTAGATAGTAGTAGGATGTAGTTTCCAAGGGGAAGCATGTTATGGTAGTAGTTAGGTAGTAGTATGTTATGGTAGTAGTTTATAGGTTGTAGTGTTTGTTGTAGTCATTTATAGGTCATAGTATAGGTCATAGTAGGTAGTTTATAGGTTGTATTTCGTAGTAGGTAGTAGTTTATGATAGTAGGTACTAGTTTATAGGTAGTATTTCGTAGTAGGTAGGTAGTAGTTTATTGGTAGTATCAGGCCCCTTTCACACAATAGTCGAGGTAAATAACTGGGATAACACATCAGGCACCGTTAGTAATTTACACTAATCACACATGCATCTTGTCTGTTGTTATATTCTACTGTGTGCATGTGTGTGTGTGTGTGTGTGTGTGTGTGTGTGTGGTGTGTGTGTCGTGTGGCTGTGTGGTGCGTGTGTGTGGAGTGGTGGTGTGTCTGTGAAGACTGACTGGTATATATTCTCTGCGTTGCGTACAGTGTGTAACACTCGATAATAGTGAGTGCGACCCCTGTCGTTCCTGTGCGTCTCGTGATGTGCAGACAGAATATTGACCCCTGCGCGCCGCTCTTCCGCCGCGTGCGCGCCGCCTGTGCGAAGGGCAAAGCCTGTGTTTAAATCAAGTATATCAATAAGCGATATGTAAAAGAGTGTGACTCATGTCTTTCTCTGTCTCATGGATTGTCAGACACCGATATTGACCCCGCCTCTACACTCCCCTCCCTCCTCTCCCTCTGCTCCTCCTCCCCCGCTCCTCCCTCCTCTCTCATCACCACTATCTTCTCTCACTCCGGCCCCCTCTCTCTTCTCCTCATCCCTATCACACCTCCCTCGCCGCCGCCTCCTCCTCATGTCCTCATCCCTCCCCCCACCTTTCCTCCTCCTACCACTCATCTCCTTCTCCTCCACTCTCCTGCCTTTCCTCTCCTCTCTCACTCTCCCTCTCGCATCTCTCCTCCTCTGCCCTCTCTATCCTCCCCACTCTCCTCTCCTCTAACCACTCTCTTCCCTCCCCTCCCCAGCCTCCTCCCTCTTCCTCTCCTCCTCCCCTCTCTCTAATCTCCTTCTCACTTCCCTCTCCTCGCTCTTCTCTTCCCTCCTCCACCTTCCACTCCTCACCTCTCTGCTTTCTTCATTCTCTCTCTCTCCTACTCCACTTCACTCGAGTCTATTTATGATAGGTCAGCTTGCGTTTGTGGTTCCTACTGCAGCTGTCGCTCGCTCTCTGGCAGGATACAACGATATTGGGTGCGCACGGCACGCAGTGTGGAAAGTGCGGGGAATCAGGACTCGGTGTGTGTTGTGTCTCAGTGGAAATTTCCACACACATGATAAGTGAAAATGAGTGTGATTATCTATCTGTCGGGAGGACTGTGGTAGTCAGAGCATCTGCAGACACATTGTCCATCCTAACCCTGCACTCCCTGAGAACCGCTAGAGCCAGGCACTAGCTAGCTACTATTCTCTGTGTAGCTCAGTAGGTAGAGCAATGTATTAAACACTACATGTGTTATATTCCTGTGGGTAGCTCAGTGGGTAGAGCAAGGCACTAACAACTGCAGGGGTTAAGGATTGCCTATACCCTGTGCATGTAGTTCCAGTAGGTGGAGCAAGCGCACCACACTTAAAGCTTAGATTCCCTTCCCGAGAACCCAACCCTGACCCGACCCGACCCGCGGGCCGGGCCTATATTTCCCGTCCCTATCCTCGGCCCGGCCCATCTCCTGAGATCAACCATTATTATTATTTATTTTTTATCATTACTTTATTAGCCTAAATTGGGTGGGAGACGCTATGCAATATCAGAAAATATATAATATTTTTAGCAAAGTAAAATAAAATATATATTATAATATACTATATATATATTAATATATATATATAATATATATATATATATATATATATATATATATATATACATATATATATACAGTATATATATGTATGTATGTATGGTATGTATGTAGCGTATGTATGTATGTAATGTATGTATGTATGTATGTAATATTTGTGTATACTAATATATAGATAATATATTAGTGGTGGCTAGATTTTTTTTTAATCTAGATACATTTTTGGAATTAATCTAGATTAAATCCTAGAAAGGCAGATACCTTTGTCCGCCTCTATCTGTCATCTTGATAGAAAATAACTCACATAAAATTGCCCACTACTTCCACGTCAAGTGGATTCATCCACTTGACTGGTATACCATGGGATGGCACAAAGCCTCTCAATAGAACTGCAAATCTACATCCTCGGCCATGTCAATCCATTCTCCTTCTTACCGTGTTATCAAAGAGACAAACATGCCCTAGCAATTCAAGACACTCGGCACTTTGCTGTAGGAAAATCTATTTCTGCAACAAGTTCCCCTTCCAAAGGTGAATCTGGTGGCCTATCTGGTGGTGTTTGCCACCTGATAGGGAAGCTCTCAAAAGCACTCCATGGATGGGGAGTTGTGGATTTCAGAATCTCCTTCTGGCTCTCTGGTTCACATTTCTCCCTCTCATAATAACCTACTGGTTTCCCTTCAGGTGGGGTACAACACTCAACCAAGGGTTTGGGGCGTGTCAAGCATCACCTTTTGCGTGTGGCCCATATTTGATGGTAGCAGCTGGTATCTTCGATTGAACAATTCCCTTTGCCTCTTGATTACTGCACACTTTTCACCGCCCTTTGTCTGGTCTTTGACTGGTTTGGCGCCAGCCCGGTTTGAAAAACAGTCAGTATGTTTACATGCACAGCTTAATATGAATAAAGCCATAGTTCGACTATGCTTCCTCAATTGGAACAACCTGCAATTTGTCAGATTATACAACAAAAGAAAATCGATATAATTGGATGAAGCATGGTCATACCCCGGTACGATAGGTGGCACGTACCCCATTCAACTAGTGGGTAATAGAGGGCAACCGACTGGCCTCTCTTTATGTCACCAGCAACAACAAACCTCAGGCGGCACATCCGAGAAAGATGTTTTCAGTTGACAGTAGGGATGTCACATCGAATACCGTAACCAGACATTAAGTAGTCGATAACCAATACCCAGTGAAGAATTCCAGGTTTCTCGGATACCCAATTCGATACCACGGTAAAGAAACAAAAACAAAGCAATAAATTCCCATGTACTTCAACATGCACTAATTATAAAAAAAAATTGAACATTTACAAAAAATGGCACTCTGCATGTAAGCCTTCAAGTAATGAATAAAGGAATAAAGTAATAAATAATAATTCATATAGCACTTTTTTTTCTGGAAACTCAAAGCACTTACAGTGAAGGGGGGGAACCTCACTAGCCACCACCCGCGCCAACTTGGGTGATGCACACCAGCCAATCAGCGCCAGTGCAAAACTGAGGCATTTATCCCTTCTTCTTTTTAAAATGGTAGTAAATAAAATAAAATAAATATGTGTTCCAAACGAATAGGCAACAGCAGACCTGGATTTACAACAGAGTATCGTAGCGTAATACCAGTTTCTGCATGTTGTATTTGGCATTTGGAAAATCTCCTTGATTGATTCTGTTGGAAGACTCATTACTTGTTGACCGGAAACGAAAGAGGGCGCTGTTGTAGTCTTTTCGCTCGGTTGCTATCCCTACGAGTCGAGAACCGAGGAAAAGACTACAACCAAACATAAAAAAAGCCCTGTCCTCCTGTTGGATACATAAAATTAAGTGCAATTGTCTGACAGCGGTGAAATATGTATCATGTGAGAATAAAATAATATGAAGTGATTTTAACTGACGTGCTGAGGGTGGTTGTGGCCGCTATGCAAATAGTAAAGGCGCTTTCACAGTGTATTTTCAGGATTAAGGATAAACCAGATAACACTGTAACGTAACATGACTTGAAATTCACTAAACTTGAATTCTTTGAATAAATCTGGATGTCTTTGAAGTGCTTGATAAGTTGGAAGTGTTACCTTCTTTCGTTTGAACAAAGCTCGATGGCACCGTTTTGCCATATAGGTTTTTGCAAATCTAATTAATCCCTGATTCATCCCGCCTCAAAAACGCAAAGTACCTCCAGACAAGACTCTTGCTATTATTTTCGACAGTCGAGGCGGGGTGTCGAACCTCGCTGCAGCTGGAGTTGCCATATTCCACCTCCTTTTGGCATTTAACCGCAGACCTCAAAACTCATAGGTGTAAATGCTGCCCACCTGACATCCGAGAGAATTGCATCCCCGGTACCTACGGTACTGTAGAAAGACCAGTACAGTCACGTTCTGAATTGTCGCATCGACTTGGTACCAAAGTATTGGTTCTCGTGACCATCCCTAGTAGACAGCTGTCAGTTCACTTTCGGGTCCATATAATTCCTCTGACTCTCTGAAGTCCAAGTAAACCGCGACTGGAAGGAGAATGGGATGTTGCATACGGCAACAATCCCTTTTGTT
Source organism: Melanogrammus aeglefinus (assembly GCA_900291075.1). NCBI lineage: Eukaryota > Metazoa > Chordata > Actinopteri > Gadiformes > Gadidae > Melanogrammus > Melanogrammus aeglefinus. The sequence continues at coordinate 8,789 of OLKM01006770.1, forward strand.
CCTCATGTTGCGGTTCAATCTGGAACTTAATAGAGTCAAAGCCAAAGTTCCTTTCCCCCAATATCTTCTCCTCCATGGGCGAGATAACCCTCACTACGAGTCCTTACTTTGTTGTGAGAGTACCAGAGCAGAGAACCAAAAGCAGTTTTAAGATTTTATAATATCAGAAGAATATCCCCAGTCAGTTCGGCCGTGGCGCAAATGGAGATCGTTAACACGTCGTGAAGAAAAAAACATTTATTTTGACAGAGTGCCCGAAATTACTACTTTACAACCTAGTTGATGATCAACATCTTAGAAAAAACATATACTTTTTAATTCAGCCTTGGGTGGAAACCGAAGCCAAGTGTGTACTGAATGGCATGTTGATGATTGATGACACTTCGTATTAGGCGGTAACCACATTGGCACGACACCGGCTTCCTCCATCTTCTGCCGCCACCTTTTAAATAAATTGCAGTTTCTCGTTGTCCGACGGCGACAACAACACGACTACCGTCTCCTTTCTACTTCCTGCTCACGGCCCCCGGAAAAGATCTCGAGCAAGTGCAGAACGCCGAACAACCCAATTCCAATTCGATATTGACCGTACACCATGCACGCTGAATACGACTAATCAACGGATAATCTAGGGCATGGTTTTCAAAAGTCTATGGTACGCGTCCCACTGGTTAGACGTGATGCGAATATGAACGATACGCAGAGGAATTAATAAGAAAATACAAAACGTAGATTAAAAAAAAATAAGCTACAATCAAATACTAGTATTAATGCAGTGGAGGCTTCTCCAGTGAGGAGAGGAAGATCCTCCTTATAATTGTTGGGTAATAAAAAATGTAGATATGTAGATTGCCCAGACTACTAATGAAATTAATTCCCTCAAATATGACTACTTAATGCCTTTGTAAATGTAATGTTCGGTTCCTCGGTAAAGGGACATTAGCACCCCCCTATTGCCTAATTGACAATTACTTCAGCCTCCATGACTCCCATTCCATTTCCCCGAAAGTGTTTGGAGCTCTGGTGGGTGTGACTACCTAGTACGTTCACACAAAAGCCGAATTACATAAAAATCGCTGCGAAAATATTTCTTGTTCGCTTTGGTCGCTCATGACATACAATTCAAATTTTGCAACGCATTTAAAGGAGCCGTATGCTTTTAGAACAGACAGCCATATCAAAGAGTGAACTACACTTTGGCTATATTGCAGAGACTGTTTTGCTTGTTGGATAACGTGCTCGACAGTGATTACCCTCCTATATCTATTATAAATATATATATATATATATATATATATATATATATACCTATTATATATATATATTATAATATATATATATATTATATATATATATATATATTCATAGTACCTTTGCTTGCTTCTCAGAATGTTTTTTTTTTTTCAAATTATATAAGCTATGCCAAAGTATAGATCTAAGACGTCTTTATTCACCAATAACTGATGTACTTCTGTTAGAACCTTGGATTATTGAAACTCCTTTTCCAATTTCAAAATGTCTGCTTCCAATTCTTCTATTTCTGCCATGTAATTTCTTTTTGATACCTTTTGATATATAATAAGGGATTATATGTCCCCTTAAAAAAAAGCTTTAATGTTGTCCCATAACTATATAACTAGGCACAGTTCCGTCTCTCACAGAATAGCCCTTTCTACACCTACTTCTAAAATTTTCAGAAATCTGCTGCTTTCCAAGGCAGAGAGAGGGTATAAAGACACCCCTATTACAAATCTTTCTCTTCATCATATAAATGGACAGGTTCAGTAGTGAGTGATCTGATTGTGTTCTAGATAAGTACTCCAAATTCTACGCTCTGTGATTCTCAGGTGTGTCGACAACAGGAAAAAATCCATCTGGTAAAAAAAGTTTTGGCATTCAGAATAGAAAAGGAATAATTCTCGGGTTCGAGGCAGTGCATTTGCATCACACATCAGCTTAAACTCAATTCCTTCATGAATTCTTTATGGTGATTTGGCTGCTCTAGGTTTGGATACTGATAGAGCTGGACTTATATCTGGAGAACAGATCTTAGGCAGAAATTAAAGTCACCCCCTTATAATGAATGTTTGCCGTCCTCCTGCCTACACCTTCAAGGAATATGTCTCTTGTGATATGAAAAATTACTCATCATCATAATTGGATGATTATAAAATTTAAGTGAGTCCAGGGTTCTGAGTGAAATGCTGACCATTCACTAAAACATATTAGTTGTTGTATCAAAGAACGGTTTCTCCAATGTTACAGGAGGTGTTTCTTCATTGAATCAAAATGGACAATTCCCCTGCTTTAGAGTTAAGGATTAAGGATATATACTCCCTATCGAATTGCCTTTTCAATTGTCTATGTTCCAGGTGCCAGCTGGTATCAGATGGGTTTTCCTCTAAGAAGGCAATGTTTAATTTCAGTTTTTTCAAATGTGGTTAAGACACTCTCTTTCATTTAAACAGATGCATTATAAACCCATTTCACATTAAAGCTGACAAATTTCACCACCTTTGTTCATCAATAACAATAATAGTACAGAAATATTGCCCCTTCCATTGTAATAAGTGTCCGTATATAAAACAGAGTGCAGAGGGCTCCCGTCTGCGAACAGCAAGTTAGCTGCTTTGAACAAATAGTTGCCTCACCTCCGGTGCAACCCTGAGTGTAAATGAAGAATGCTCAGAGTGATAGGGATGTACTCCCCTTCTCGTAACATATTCCTTCCAGGGACCTTCGCCACCTCCTTAGGGTCCACGAGATCTTAGGCGCGGTCCACGCCATCTCAGGGAGTTAAACATGAGGCCTGTGCCAGTATCACACGTCACAAAAAATCTTCATCGCAATCGCCGTCACTTCTTAAGTCACGAGTGCTGATCCTTGACCGGATCAACAACCCATGGAGATAACGACATACCTGACTGTAATATATGACGTGTAAATCACAATCTTCATCCTGTAAAAACCAAGCACACAGTGAAAAAAAGTCAGGCGCCATGTGCCTGTCTTCCTGTAGAGCGTAGTCAATACTTTAAACATGGAGATACTTAATTATAATACCGTAGCCCTGATCCACAATTTCAGGATTACTGTGCAGATGACATTAGGAGAGTTGTATCCGCCTCTTCCCCCTATATCCCAAGCACATGCAGACATTCCTTTCATCAAGGATGGTAGCGCAGTTACAGTATCTGTCGGTGGTTTCATGTGCTATTTTGTAAATCCATTGATTTGTTGCGAAGACTTCATTTCTCATTGCAAGGGAGGTGGCGTGTCTTTTCGCTCGGCTCAGCCTCTACCGTTTAACGCAAGCCAGAGCGGAAGTAAGACTACGCTCCTCACACAAGTCATCCACTGTTGAGAGGGCCTTCATAGACAAGAGCCAAAGATCCTGGGAGAATGCCCTGTGTGGTATATCCAGCTTTGAATTTCCAGGTAGGCCGCCAGACTCCAGGCAGGATAGACTGGATAGAGATCTCGCAAGAGCTGCTCAAAAAACCTTGACCAAGCTTCTTGACTGCTTTCTAAATGCTGGGATGCTGACCTTGATGTTAAAGCGGAACTGTCTACCACCTTCCCTTTCCTCAGCACAATATAAGCCTGGCTGGTTGGGCTGATTTAAATCATCTTTAGCCCCACTCCATCACCTTTTTATTCCCTTCAGAATCCACGGGCAGCCTGGACCGATTTCTTTACCATGATCGTGTCATCCTATGAATTGCCCCAAGGGGCCCGTTGAAGCCGATTCGATAGGCCCTCTGCACTCTAGCTCAGCCGACTTTGAAGCATGTTCATGGCTAGGGAGAAAAGTGTTACAGAGATAGTGCTACCCTTAAGATGGATACATCTCCACCTTGGCCAAGTGATTATTGCTCTCGAATGAGACCCTCATCCTGAAATTTAGTAATCAGCAATGAGGCTCATACCACTTGCTGGACATGATGTTTGTCAAGGGGAGATAACCAACTTTGCAGCATTTGACATAACAATTTTGCCTATCATTTTACAAACGCGCATAACATTGTTCACCACAAATGACTCTTAAAAAGCCCGGCCAACATTAATATATGGTTAACCTTCAGCAAAGAAAAAGCCAACAGAGCTATTAGCATTTAGCCACCCCAATGACATCAGAAGCTCATCAATCATGCCCACTAATTGTGTGGAAAATACCGACTTTCTACTCCCATTCACATGAAGCATTTATATTCCTACGGGGAAAAATACTACCCAGAGTTAGTTATTCAGAGATTTTCAGGGTACAAATGTCAGATGTGTTTTCACACATACGGCCATCAGGAGTTCAGGACCGGTTCTGTTCTAAAAGCGAGCTATGTGGTAAGCATTGATTACATAAAATTAGTCAATTATGTGTAACAATAACTTTTACTGTTATTCAGTCTGAAATGAATTGGATTTAAAATGCAAGGCAACTACGTATTGGTCGTTGAAAATTAATAATCATCATTGAGATGTAAACATTGCTGCAAACAGCAGCAGTCTAGCCTACACAATCACAATAGCATACACACAAACATCAAAACAACTAAAACTAAAACAGTCACAGGGGGTAATGGAGAATATCAATATCGGTAAGACATTTGGGAGCTCAAGGAAGAGTAATATTACTGGAGCAACAA
>OLKM01006771.1:0-13430 GCA_900291075.1 Melanogrammus aeglefinus
AAACCCTGAGTTAACTTACCCGGTTATGTGATAAAAACCTGCTTTGTGGAACACCCCCCTGTTCTGAAACCGAAAACCCAGAGTTGCTTTTGAACCCTGAACTCTGAGTCAACCAACTCAGAGCGCAGGATTAAACTCTGAGTATGTTGAACCAGCTACCTGAAACAGGCCTCTGTTCTACTTAAGTCAAATATTCATTTAAGTGTGTTTAGAAAAATGTATATATAGCACTTTGAATTTGACACTGACAACATAGAACAGTACTGGCAATATAAACTCTTCCAGGTTTGAAGATCTGCCTAGCATTACAAACACTGTAATTTACAAACACTGTTTAGGTTTAATTTGAACAACAATGGAAAAACATTCAACCACAAACAGTTGGCCAGTTTTTACATACAACTTTTCCAAGAATACAGTGTCACATTTCTATAGTTTGTAAATAAATTGTCTTTATTGAAATATTTACTCAAGTGTGACTTTTTTTTCCACAGTGCCTTGAATTTTAAAGAGATCATAAATTGAAAAGAAAAATCTACCTCCTTCTACTACAACATTGATACATACAAATTATATTTAAATGAATGAACTACACGGTTACATTTGAGTAATGAGTGTTTTGAGTTTCTGTTTATTTCTGTGAGTGGGAATAGTTATGTATGTAATATATGACAAATAATTTATCGTAATTATAACAGTGTTTAACACCCTTTCTGTTAAGATGAAACACTCTCAAAGTCCACGTAAATGGATGTCTCATGTCGTTCTTAGATTTTGCTATCTGGTACATTATAGGTTCAGTCAAAATAACTTGTAAGTTTCTTAACCCTTCTGTAAACAACTTCAACTTTTTGTGCAAAACTGCAAAATTTTATCAAAATGCATTATCTCTGTAAAGTATCTTCAAGCATGTAACATTTTGAAGTTAATAGGACATTGTTGGCTTTTGGTTAAGCCACTGTTCCACCTTTGTGGATGCTAAACAAATATACTGTATACAAAATGCTCTAGAAATACAACATTTACAAATTACAACAAACACAACATCGCTCCTCTAAGAACAATATGTTGTAGTCTTTGAAATACTTAGCCCTTAGTGTAATGTTTGTAGCATTTATGGTCCTCATGACACTGTTGAAATACTGACGCCTAGTGGCTGATTGTAGTTAAGTGGTATAATCTATGTTTCGCTCCCTGATGGATGTATACATGTGCAGGTTCATTGCTAAAGATCAGTGCAATTTCTTAAGAACATCACAGCCATGACCATTCTGAGGTCTTCACTTCACATACTATTTTTAGTCCATATCCATCACCCATATTCCACTTTGCAACACAGACAGAAACTCTGACCTGAATTCTGAATAAGTGCTGTAGTTGCATGCAAATTCCAGTCCACAAGTGCAGGTGTGGGGCCACAGGCCTTCGGGAGAACTCAGACATGTCGGTGAATGTAACCTTGATGGTTTTTGACAGAAAAAGGTCAGACCCTGTGCAGAACCTAAGGAACTGTCCAATCTCTCTCTGATCAATTTCTCTGACAAATCTCAGAAGATGAAGAGAGGTGGTCCTCTCTGCTGGTGACATTGAGTTTGGAAACTGAATGTATTTTGTGATACTTCTTGCCTTTGGTTGAAGATTAGCAAGTATCTTGTCCAGCACTCCACCACTCAAAGACTCTCCAATCGTTTCCAGGACTGGCTTCCAGCACTTTATTATAAATGATGGCTGTTGTACCAACTCCTTGTGTGCGATTTCTTTCAACAATATTGGTAAATTTTGTTCTGTTGGTAGAATGGTGCAGTTGTGACTGCTCAGAATGGTGAGAAGCTCTTCCATATCAGCTCCCTTGAAATCAGTCAAAGCCTCTGTAAGTGCATCCTTCTCAGTGGGGCTGATGTAGTTGAAAAATACTTCCATAAGGCTGCAGTTTTTTGAAGATATGGAAAGGGCTTCCTTAAGAAATGGTGGAGCCAGCTGAACTGGTATGTATTCAAATCTCTGCCATCCAAAGGCCAGAATACGGGCAACAGCTTTCCACTCCCTTTCTTGAAAGGCATGATGCAATGTAGGGATCTTGTATGTGGTTCCAGAGGTTCTTGATGCATAGAATTTGCTCCAGAAATCAGTGAGACAGTCCATAACAAGCCCACTTCCAACTCCATTCTCCAACTCACCATTTTCCAGCACACGCCTAAATCCAATATTGGCATGTAGTATATTCTCATCTGAAAATGCCTCAATCATGTCAGAAAGACAATGCACTGTGCGAATGATAATGGTCTGCTTCTCAACTATGTTCTCTGGATTCAAATAGAAATGTACAGATGAGCTGGTTGTTGAGGTGTGGTTTGAACTTGCTTCCTGATTTATGACTTCAGGTGGTGCTGACTGACTATCAACGGAGTTGTCACATTTACTGTTTGTGGGCACAAGGTTGGAACTTTGTACTTCAGTCATGGATTCAGGATTCTCAGGATTTCTATCATTTGCTGGATTATTCTGCAATCTCTGGGACTGGAAGGCAGGGTTGGAATCCACTTGAAGTTCAATGACATTATCTGATGCCTGCTGCTCAGAAGCATGGATAGGCTGATAAATCAGTGTGTCACAGAGAACATCCAAGGAAATGTTTCCATCATCATCAAGGAAAATAACTTCATTATCAGGAGATAGACTAAATATCTGGGCCATAGATGGTTTAGATGTCGTTTGTAGAGAAGTTGGGGTAGAATTCGAAATCAAAGTTGATGGTACACCTGCATGCATGAAAAATATTTTCTTCCCATCTCCTAGAATTTTGTTCAAAGTGTCATCTTTCCTGGCAATGATCTCTCTTGTGCTTCCACCAGTTGGTCGTCTAACCTGCCTGAAATAACCATCTTGATAATTCGTCCAACCGAGTTCTATTTTTCTTGTTTTTCGTGCAGCATTCTTGTTTCCCAAACCAGGTCCAGAGCAAGTATGATTTGATGAGCTTGCTGTTGCTTGGCCAGAGCTTGGAAGTTTCATTTTACCTCGCAAGCGTTCTATAAGTTTATTTTTCTTATCTGCATTGCTCCCAGCTTCTGCTGAGGCTGAGCCTGTCCAATTTTTGGCAAACACACGGTCTCCAAAATGAGGAATGTACTTTGACAGGGTTTCCTCATCCATCATGCTGACAACATCTTGGTCCACCTGCCAGGGTAAAAAAAACAACACTGCATTATTATCAACATTAATATGAGATTAAGACAGGTCATCTTCAACCTAAAAATGGTTAGGTTACTGTCTTTAAGGAATAGTTCACTTTAAAACTCACTTTATGGCATGGTTTAGGCTCCATGTCAGTCAAAAGCCAACTGAAATGTTTCAATCTACATAATATTCACAGAGTTACAACATCATTGTCTTCACCAATTCAATGTCTGGACATATCTAAGGATAAGCAAACCATAATGAGAAATGCATTGGGGGCCAATGTGAGTTGTCAGCGGTTAGCAGGATTCAGTTTAGGCTACGTGAGAAAAAGAACACGAAACAGAAATATGTCTTTCTCTTTCTATAGCGACAGCATCCTTATTGATGTAGGACATGCAATATTTACATGTTTCCTTTTTTTCTTCAATTAGGCTAACTGCAAAACTGTACAAAACGGGTTTTGACATGAGCTTAAGGACTTTTGGCTGTCTTGAAGATAATCATTGAACAGTGAAAAAGAAATTAGCTCACTGCACATAACACAACAACACACCCAATTTACCAGGACAGCAAATATTCCCTTATCAAAGCAGGTAATTTCTCCTTTATCATCAGTCTTACATAAAAACGTTTATCATCTATTAATATTTCTCTTACAGAAACATCAGGTAAGTAGATGGTCTTTTAATAACAAAAATCATCATCAACATCATATTTAACTAGACGTCCAAGGCATCCATTGGTCCCATGTCATGATAGCTTGTTGGGAAGTGTTATTGTGTTATATTGTGTGATATTCTGTCCTGGCAGTTGTGTCCACTACAAAGCACCAGAGGTGGAAAGAGTACTAAAATATTTTACTCAAGTACAAGTACTGTTACTCTGTTGAAATTGTACTCAAGTACGAGTAAATTTACCGGTCAAAAAATCTACTCAAGTAAAAGTAAAAAGTAAATAATTTAAAATGTACTTTAAGTAAAAGTAAAAAAGTTACTTTTTAGCAATCAGTGTTTTCTGGCCTCTACTTGTGATGTGCAAAAGCCCACCTGGGAAATCGAAAGCCCACCTGGCAAATTCCCATTGTGACACAGCACACAGTGCTCAGTCACTGCACACAACAAAATTGCATTTATGCCTCACCCATGCAAGGGAGCAGCCCCAAATGGCAAAATGACTACTCACGGTAAAATAATTTCCAAAACACATTTCTTTTTATTTAAAAAAGTGCTACATAAACTACATAGTGCTACATTCAGCAAAAAGTGCTTGTGCACTGACTGTGGTTTCATTTCAGTTTCAACTCACCAATAAACATTCCACAGAAACATCTTAACAGAACATCTTCATAGAAAAACCTAGAGACTCATCAAAAGTGCAGATATTTAGAAAAAAGAACAGGTTTCAAAACATTCCATAAATAAACAATGGAAATAGAAAACAAACAAATACTCTTGTTGGCTGTTGTGGCTGTCTGTGTGTGAGAGAGAGAGCGCGAGAGAGCTCTGTGTGTGTGAGAGAAAGAGAGGGAGCTCTATGTGTGTGAGAGTGAGTGAGTGAGTGAGTGAGTGAGTGAGTGAGTGAGTGAGTGAGTGAGTGAGTGAGTGAGAGAGAGAGAGAGGGGAGGGAGCTCTGTGTGTGTGTGTGTGTGTGAGAGAGAGAGACGCTAGATGGACTATGAATTAATCTCTAAACTTCCTGTTCAGTTTGAGCAGGAGTTGGTTCTCAAAGTTCACTGCGTTCCATCCTAGCGCGCTTCGGGGTGAAAAGCAGGCCGGCCACAAGCTGATAAAGCTTTCACAGGCAGCTGACGCAGGCGCAGACCTGTGTTGAGTTTGAGCGGCGAGTTTCTTGATGTGTGGAAATGACTGCGGAGGAGGATCCATCTTTACTTGATGCACAGGCAAGATACCCATCCAGCTCCCCCGTGCCTTGTGATCTTCTGACCTTCATGGATGTGAAGAAGTCCTCATCATCAGATGAAGTTTGCCCAACGACCTCTTCCACCTCTGCCATCCTGTCAAGGTGCTGCCTCACATAGGTCAGGCCTGTTGAGAGCCAAACACACAGCATATGCACATATTGAGTATTTCTGACATGTTTTGATTAATTAGACAAGAGGAGTTTATACAAATGCAGAAATCACAATACAATTTTTAGTAATTTATTTCCAGAATTCATGCATGCCTCTCGTCGCTGTTTCCACCCCCACCACCCATGCTTCTACCTGGATTCTTATGCCTGGGTGGATAACCCCACCCCAACAATCAGGAACAACTTTTCTGCTCTAGGAATCTGCACTCTGCACTAGGACAATTACTGTGCGCTGCACTTGAGAGTTTCTTCTCCAATACAGCCATACAGGATTGATCACTTTTTGTAATGCTCAGCCGCAAGTGTGTGTGTGTGAGTGAGTGTGTAGAAGTGGAGCGGGGCCACACATACTTCACAAATAATGTAGAAACACAAGTAATTAGGTGGGCATAATGTCAAAAGATTATGTCTGACATAATTCACGGGCGTAGTCGTTCAAAAAATGAGCAATATACCTGCATCATGACATACGGCTCGGTCAGTCCAGTTGCTCTTGAATTTAGGCAGCAGGAGGATGGCAGCAAGCCAAGAAGCTCTGGGTCTCCTTCATCTCACCAAAGCTTCTGGAGACACCATCCTGGAATTGCTCCGATGAGTGCAGCAAATCGTTTGAGGAGCTTTCCATATTGTTAGCTTTCCGTGGACAGCTGTGAAATCACTGGAAGGAGCCACCCCATGTGCGTGTTGGTCTCTGACTGCAAGATGTTCAACGCCTTTACCAAAGGTTTCATCACCTCGCGATACTCTCTGAGAAAAGTGATTTCTGCAGGACTCAACCTGTATGAAATCAGAGCAAATTAATACAATTTTAGTCTGGAAATGTACTCTTAATTAAAAAGCTAATTTATTTCAAATTAAATAATATCACTTTACCGGTACATTACCAGATGTTTATTATATCCAAAGCTACTTACAAAAACATAATAGCCTACAATACCATTATAATTAGCATATAATGGCCCATCCATCAATGTGCTTAGTGCATCAAAATGTTTAGTACATATATGCATCAATGTATTAAAATGTGCAATTATAAAAATGGTACTTTAAAAAACTCACATTTTTGATCTGAAATCTTCGCAGACATTTCGGATCGCCCACCTCCCCCTTGTCATCTATGATCCGCAGCAGTCGCTCAAGGCCATGTAAGGGGAGTTCCACCGTTGATTAGGTCTTAATCACTGAGCTGCACTGATCTTGAACAAATTCCTGCGGCCCGTATATACCGGCCGTCTTCGTTCCATAATCACTGGCAATTCGCGAAGGATGAACCGAGCAACAATCTTTTGTATGTGTCAGTGCTGCTGGCTTCGTTGCATCGGTTGTTGCACACGAGTTCAGCAGATGTTACGCACACGCTTTGGTGGAGGGGAAGTTGAAATCCAGCCGAGTGTCCCTCTTCCAAAATGCTGAATGCGTCTAACCAGGTCATTGGTATCGGGTTCTTTCACAATCTGGGCGGAATCCTCTGGATCCTGGCTGTGTTCCCAAAGACAGCGAATAGCTTTGATGAAATTGGACCGCACTGTCCGTTGTAGCCTCACGACGTTCCCCTGAATTTAATTGACAGTGGGATATCATCGATTGCAGCTGCCAAGATGGTCAATAAGTGTGGGAACCCTTCAACCGCTTGCACGCCAGTGCAGCAGCACTGCCGTCTCCAGCGGTGTGCTCGTCTATCCAATGGATCCGTCATTCTAAGACACTGTTGAGCGCCGTCCAAGCAGTCAGTGGGGTACCCAACATATACGGACCCTTGGCGAGAATGTGACATCAAGTTTGTCTTCACTGTGATTTGCTGCTCTGTAATTCTGCATGCGAAGAGCGGTCTTGAAATCACATGGCTTTGGGGATTCAGCGGGTTATGAGTCCTTGAACGCTGGTTGCTCTACCACATGAAAGGGCATGATCCCATCACAAATAAAGGCCATCACAAGCTTGTCAAAGTTTGACTGGCACACGTCTGCTAGACACAAGCCTGCCATCATCTCATCCGATTTGACTTGCTTGTGCTACCACTTCTTGAGGCTCCGAGTCAATGTCCGTTTCGTGTTGCCACGCAGTCAATGAAGGCCTTCATTTTTGACGGATGTCTCCTCTGAAAACACACAAATACACAAATATTTTCATTGGTATGTATATCATTACCTTCATTTAACATTTAGCATTTTAACTATTTATTACATGCAGACATGTTTTCTGAATCTGTACACACTATATATTTTGTGCATCTGAATGAACATTTTGGTCACAAAACCTGCAACATGTCTCGCACTCGCTAATCATCAGTGTGCTGTGTTTAACGGATGTCAAATGGCAGAGTGGAGTAGCAAACTAGCGCGAGGATACCCTGTCATAGTTATGGCGTCAGCTCAAATCTGTTGCCGGAATGTAATAGGGAAATGTTCTGTCCCCTACCTACAGGCTTGAATTAATGAACCCCAAAGTAACAATGTAGCAACGAAGAATCAAACAAGAGCTCAGCGGACTATAATACTCCCCTAACCTCCGTTAAAGTCGTATGCTAATGGTCCGTCCTAAATAACTGGAGGAGTGAACAACGTTTCCGTTGCATGTAGAACCCAACGGGCGTTAATGGTGGTTCCGGGTATTAGTCGGACCCCAGGCGTAACCAGGGGAAACTTCGCGTCGGACGGTCTCGCCGCCAGTCCCGTCCATAATTCCTGATGACATGGACCTCGTCTGGGCCCATATCCTACTTCTACAGCACCGCTCTGACTTTCAAGCATTATACAAAAACATATAAAGTAAATTAGCATGCGCGAACAATCTCGTTAGCTTCCGTATTGGCAGCGCGACAGATCATGAACACATGAAAATGGTAAGCCCAATGCACTGCGAGAAGACGGTCTGGTTTCAAACCACCGAAATCGTAGTGGCATTGTGCCAATGGCAGTTGCCGTTTAAACATATCTGCGCGTCATTGAAAAACATTGGCTGATTTGTTTGGTTTAATAATGCTTGTCTGGCGCTGATGGAGCATTTGCCGTAGGGACGGTTTAACCGGCAGTTAGCAACAACGTGCTTATCACTATTATTAGCCACTGAAAGACGTGGGCATAGGTTCTAGCTAAACTGCCGTCACACGTGCCAACAGGTGCTACTTCAATATTTGTAGTTACAGTAATTAGCAGTACCATACACGTTTGTCGGGATATTGGCTAGCTTGGTTGTCAGTTAAACCTGGAAACGGCACGGAGAAACACATGACTGTACCTCAACGTGCTTTCGAGATCGACGTCGAATTCTTGTAAGCTGGCTTATGTTTTTGAGTTCGTTCGGCACACACAGCACACGAGGGGATTATAAGAGCTTTTTTCTCCCGTTCTCCACGAAGCTGAAGATGTTTTGGGAATAGGCCAGGGGGTGCCATTAGTGGAGGATGAAACGGCTACGTGTGGGTCTCCTCCAAGTGGCGGCGCCAGGGGGGGGCTAGGGGTGCTAGAGCACGCTCCCTCGATTGGCTCATAGCACCCCCATAGCACCGCCCAAGAAAATAATGGAAAAATAAGAAAAAAAAAAAAATAATCATTCCTGATTCTTAATCAAGTATTGTGGTGATAATAAATATTTTAATCACAAAAAAAATAACAGATTGAATAACAGATTGTTCACTGTAGCACGACACAGACACGTGGCGTGGCGTCCGCGTGCGTGAAGGGTGATTGTTCAAGTGAGTAGTAGGCCTAACGGCTAATAACAGTAAACCTGGCGATCGTCAATTAATTTTAAATCAAGTGGTCACAAAATCACGGAAAAATTGGATCGGTATTTTGATCCGAACAATCCTCGAAGTTGAAGGAGACTGCAAGAGGAAAAGAAAGGCAGGAGGTGTATGGATGATTCTGATGTAGCACAAGACGAGCGAAATGTCCTGGTCCACGAGTCAAACCCTTCACCTCTACTGAAGGGCTGCCGCTGCATAGCCATGATGCTAGCACCTGGGTGTACTAAGCAGGAACCGCCCAGGATGGTCCGTAAAATACGCAACATTACACAAATATCCCAACTCGGAGTTTGGAGTCCAGCAAAGAATTTCGCAAGGGCTGGATGGAACACAATCCGGGTTGGATACAGTGTTATCCCAGACCGTCTTTTGCTTTGCCTGCAGGCATTTTTTCGGTGTGACGGGGCACGGTTTCATCGGAGCCAACACCATGGCTTTCATAACTGGCGGAAAGCAACAGCATCGTTTTAAGGGCCACAAAGAAAGTAAGGGACAACAAATGTGCCATGGAGGCCAAATGGACTGAGTTAAGCAAACAGCAAAAAAGCCGGTTCAAAATAACAACTATGCTGATAAGGAACTATTCGGTTTGATCCAGGAAAACAGAAGGTACATGATGGGCGTGTGGAAAGCTTGCGCTATACTGCCTGTCAGGGGATCGCACAGCTGAGGCAACATTGAAGCATGAGGATTGCAAGCAAAGCAGGGGTAATTTCCCGCGAGTTGCCCGTCTGTAATTGGAAAAATTGACAAAACCGTTCAGAAAAAGTCAGCTCAGCAACGCCGTCATAATGCAAAGATGTGCACTGACGTGCAGAATGAGATCCTCAATGTAATGCAGACATGATGTAGGAAACAATTCAAGGGATGAGGGTTAAGGACGCTGAACATTGCCATTTTTGGTGGATGAAAGCAAAGACAGCGAGCAAAAAAGAGCAATAGTTCAAGTGATCGTGACTCCGTATTTGAACAACGGAATCAGGAGAGTGGTGGAGGATATTCTTGCCATTTCCACCCCAGCTGATGGACTAGCAGCGCACACTCGCTCTTATGCAAGCTCAAGCAGAACGCTCAGTCCGCTGCGGTAGTTGACCTGAATTGTTGTGTTGGCGCTGCTATATGTGCCTCAGTCATGTCTGGATGTAGACAACCGGAGTCCAAGAAGCTTTTCAGAATGAGAGGTGCAGCAACAGTTTATATACAGCTGCCATGCTCATAGCGCTTAACCTGTGTTGGTGGACTGTGTGCATAATGTAGATTGCTGCCTGCTGAGTTTTTTGAGACGTTGCAAACACTGTACAAGTTTTTTCGGGGTCAGCTGGTGCAGCGATCTTTTTCTGAAGAAACGAAAGGGAACTTTCAACGGCACAGCGCATAGAGGCTGAGAGAGCTGAGTTGAACATGCGTGGGCATTGCCAGTATGAGGCTATCTGTGCAGTCAAGAGAACTCTCCCGGCTATCATCGCTAACATTGGCCCCTCATCTGCGCGGCTACGTTCCCCTGCGCCCGGCCACTGTTGCGTCTGCGTGACCCTGTTCGCGGACAGAATGCGAAACGGAGGACAGAGGCTAAATCTGTCAGTTCCTTATGGATGCCGCAGTTTGTTCTGCATTTAATGTCTTTTGAGGATTTTTTAGGAACTACCCAATTCGATGTCCGATGCGCTAATACAGTCTCCCAACTGTTTCGATCTCTTGACAGCGGATGACTGGCCTCAATCTGTGATCTAACGGCCATCATCGAGAAAAAAAAAAAACGTATACAGATGACAAACTGGCCAGAATCGTAAGCAGGCAGGAGACAATGTGCGTTAATACGGGATAGCTACTGTACTCGTGAAGAAAAGGCAGACCCCAACAGGCGTGAAACGATCTGGAGGGCTTTATGTGGAGGCCCCGATAGAAAGACCATGGCATGGGCAGATGGATGAAGCGACAACTCAGTCATCTATCCTGTCTAGAGAGGTTGTTAAGTGAACTCCGGCGACTGGCTTTGTCCATCGAAAGCAAATGGTGTAACTGGCAGGCTTGCCAGCCCTAAGCCCTAATCACCCATGCATTCCTTGACAAGTCAAGTTATTACTGTGCCCATGGCTCGCCATTAATGGGGGTCAGCGAGGGAGAATCGTGTTGCAGAACTCCATCAAATCGCCTCGGCTCCTGAAAAGGAAGGAAGAGCAAGGATGCCGCCATTAACAGCGCAAACCAGTGAGTTCCATCCTTATGCGGCCTTCACAAAGACGCCTTCGTGACCTCTGAAGCAAATTGATCTCCATATAGACCCTGCCTGTAACATCTGCGAGCTGCGCAGCGGCAGTTTTTCTTGTCTGCGCTCGCTTGAAAGAGCTACCTGAGGAATAGCAGGGGGATGGCCGAACCGTGACCTTGGTGCACTTCTGGCGAGTAACCCTCATGCGAGCACGGCTTGGACATCGACAGGAACATAGAGCTTCGCTCTCAAACCAAACAACCAGGCGCAATTGTCCTGTATGAAAGACGTGGGTAAGTGAACGAGTTTTTCCGTGTGTGTCTGTTGCATTCTGCTGGGTTTTGGGCAATTGGGTTTTACAATGGTGTTTCTGTCACATTGTCTTGTTTAGGTGGACTGCACACCTGATCTGCTGGCTTGCCTGGATTTTGGTGTATTTCTTAAGGAGTGTTTATAGCATAGTTTGGTGTGCACCTTTTTGTACAACTTTTTTATATCTATTATTGTGGTTTGAGTGCCTACTGTTTGGCTTTCAATGTTTTGATGTGACCTGAAAATAATATAATGCTATTTGAATAGCATTTCCTGACGTCTTGCCTGTTTTAAATAATTATATCTGACGTTCTATATCTGCCGTCTTTGAGTTAGATAGTGTATTGAATCTTGGTATGTTTAGTTTAATCTTGTCGGCTCATGGTAGTGGTGACCTTGGTAGTCATACTGGCTGCAACTTTCATCACACACACGAAGTAAGTGAAGTCTTTCGGATTACGTTATCTTAACATGCTGCATCCAGTTTGACCGTCGATGGTGAACGCGGCTTTGTGCGCGTATCCGTCAGAAGTAGCCACTGAACAATAATAATCGATTCGATTTGGGCCGTTTTTTATGTACCCCAAAGACCCGTTAGAGAGCAAACGTGTAAACATATGTGGATCGATGATGGTGGGGGAGGTGTTGTAGTAGAGAAAATGAGACTCCATGATATCACCCTACATTCATGCCACCACCAGTAAAACGCTGACAGCACCCCCGATAGCACCACCAGAAAAAAATTCTCTGGCGCCGCACTGGGCTCCCTCTGAAAGAGCAGCAGGTGAATCCTCCATCGTCTGCCTCCAGTCAGCCATCATTTGTTTGATGAGGGAACGGCGCGCCGCGCGCCCCCTGCGTCGCGCGCGGCGCGCAGGGGCACAACGTTCATGTTTTTTTTCATCCATAAAAATCATACCAGAACATGCTTTTGTTTTGTTTCAGTGAGATTGCTTTTACTCAGTAAACGGCTTGTGCTGTAATAGGTACGAAGTATCATACTCCAAAGAAATGTAGGAATAACTTAAATAAAAGTAAAAACATTACACATTTAAAAAGTAGTTAAAAAAGTAAAAGTACCCAAAAAAAGCTACTCAATTACAGTAACCGCAGTAAGTACTTCGCTGTACTTTTCCCACCTCTGCAAAGCACAGACAGATAGCTAACGAGAATAAAATGAAGAGCGGGACTTTTCTTCCATGAAACTCTGGAACTGATTCATTATTTCCATTCTGCTACTTAATTCCATTCAGATTCGTAAAACTAGACAAGACATAAAAATACAGACAGTAAGCTGTCAGACATGTTCACATAAATGTAAACAACTGTTTAAAATATAACAGATTGATGACAGATTAAGATTACAGATTTAAACCAACATAAATCGTACTTGTTGCTAGGCAACGTAACGTTTAGCGATACCACAAAGTGGCTATCTCCATGAATAATGTAGCGTCACCCTCTTTAAGTAATGGGCTAAGTCAGCCTTTTTGCCAAAACTGAGTTTCTTGCCTAAATCAGCTCTTTGTTGATGGAATAGCCACCTCTGGTAAAATCCCCAACTCCTCAGTTGAACAGATCGATGTGATCCACCCGTTTAGTGTAATGGCCTATGTCACAGAGTGCTGAATTAGGCCAATTTATTTTGCCTAAAGTCACTAGTACCGAGTGACTTAGGCATTTTATGAAGCGTTTGCAAGATGGCGGCCACTTCCAAAAAAAAGAAGTCTACCCAAGCTAGTGACGTTATTGCCATTGATGGGGCAGGACCGTTCCATACTGGTAAATATGATTAGTGTTTACTATAATAAGCTAGGCTGATGAATGTTGCATGTTATTAGTCCTTTTAGTTGCATTTGAGTCCAAGCATTTTAGTTAAACAGTTAAGGC